>VUQR01026924.1:39279-52971 GCA_015108515.1 Hemichromis elongatus | reverse complement strand
TTTTAAATCTCTCTGATTTATTAAAAGTTGTTGCAGTTGATTCATTTGAACCGGCAAACTTCCATCAGCCAGTCTGTTTATGGTTAAACAACTTCTGAAATACTAAGTATGTATGTTTTTCTGATTGTCTTTCCTTATGATGTCAGTGAGCCAGACTACATGACCTCTAGTCTGAACCTGCCCCACCCTGAGGCTGAGCTCAGTCATTTCCTTGTCCTGTTCTATGAGTTTGCTCAACTCAAGGCCAGGCTGTTCCTGTTTGGATTCCACAGCAATGGGTAACATTCACCATGGAAGATTTTTTTTGGAGCGTTGCCTCAGCCACAGTGGTGCCACATTTTTTTCCTCTTCCTTCTTCAAGCGGGCTTATGAGCTGATGCTGGTTTCTGTAGACCCAGCTTGTGTGGACTATGAAATTAAAGCGGTAATTTATGATAGGAAGTCAAATATGCTGGTGAAACTGTATTTCATCATGTTTCAAAAGCATCCATCTGGTCTGTGAAGCATTTCAAGTACTGTGGAATGAAAGACGTTTTCAAAAATTATTATAATATAATTGCAGTTATATAATTAAAAAAATATATATATAATATAAAATACCTAATTCCTAGGTTTAAAATAAGCTTTAAGGAAGTCAAAGACAGTGACTAATAAGAGCATTAATCTTTTATTTCTTTCCCCAAACTAATCTTAATTTATTTCTTTGAAAACACCCAAAACTGTGAAGGAAAAAAAAGATTTCAGTCCTCTTTCTGTGATAAAACATGCTCTTTATTTCCACTGCATATGATTACTAAGTCATTCAATTATTCTGTCACTCCCATTTTCTTTGAAAACATTGCAAGAAGCTATTAGCAGCTGGCGAGTTTAGATTTGTGGCCTCTTGATCGCTAAAAGCCGCGTGCAGTGACCCAGGCCAAGGTTTCACAGAGTCCATTTTATGCATGGCCCTTTTTCTATTTAGCTCTCTGCCAGAAAAGCATCTCCTTCATAAGGATTAGCAAGCCAGGGCTTTATTATGTTAGCTGTTGTCTTTCAGATTAATGAGTTAAAACAACACCTCTGTTATGTATCTGTTTTTTCTTAATTGTTATCACTCGACTAATAAGGAAAAACAACAACTCAGAAGTAGAATGCAGTAAATGAAATCATACTCACTATATTTCACAGATTTTACTGATAGATTAAAGTGAGAACAGCGGAGTTCTGGTCAAATAACATAAAGGAAATACAGCTGAAAACAGAGATGAGGAAGTAATCCACATTTTTATGGGAGGCCCCCTTTTCTCTAATGACTCATCAAAATGAAGCAATGGAATGACTCAACTTGGGAAAGAGTTTTATCACTCTAGCTGCCTCGCTGTCACACAGAATGATCCCCAGTAAATCACAAGGTAATTATTGTCACTAAAATGTTCAAACTAAAGTGGAACTTACCAGAAGAAATAAGTTTAACTGCAATGTCTCATGCAATGTTGGACCTCAATGTTTTACTTTGTCTAACTGTGCAGGTATTTTATATTGTCAAATCTCAAACTATGTATGCTGGTTTAAAAAAAAAAAAAAGTTAAGGCAACATTGATAGTAACTACTAACATTATAAATTAACTTTTTGTTACCGAACTTGTTAAAAAGAAATTAATTAATTGAGCCCTGACAAAAGATAAGAGAAATGAAAGATAAAACATCAGACTTTGGCCTTTAGTTTGAGTTTTCTGGAGCAACTGTTTCTCTGTAGTTTGTGAAAATGACTATGAAGTTTGAAAGCATAAGCAGTTGTTTGCATCACGAAGCCAAAAAGCCAAAGAAAATCAAAGGTGTCAAAGATGCAGCCTGGGGGGAGAAGTGGCCTTCTTGTGGCCGTCCAGTTTGGCCCACTGGATAGATTTGCAATGTGTGAAAATGGCAGTGAAGTGGAATTAAATTGCTACAAAAAAATGCTGTTTTTTATTTTTCTCAATAAAATGTCAGCATTACAGAAGTGGAAATATAGGAGAAGTTAAAGGGTTCTAAATCTAAAAAAGGTGTTAAAGATGTTCGCAGCATAAAGAGTGATGAAAACGAAGAACACGAAAAAAGCGAAGGAATATAGTTAAAATCTCTGTGAATTAGAAAAAAAAATCTTAAATTTCTGTGTGATGTGAATATTTTAGAAATGTAATTGTACTTCAAGAAAAAAACTCATTTTCTTTTTTTTTCTTTTTTGAGGGGTTTATTTGGTTTGTTTGTTGGTCCATAAAGTAAAAATGGGCTTGACAACCCATCGTAAATACTGTTCCCTATTGCAATATGATTTGATGTAAATATATCAATATATAAATATATAGTACAGAATATATGGTATATGATAAGAATATACAATAATCATCTCTCCCTCCCTGCAAAACTTGACATCATTCTATAGCTCGTTCAAGGTTCAAGTGTTCAAAGTGCTGCTGCCGGGACAGCTGGAGTATGGGAGGGAGATTTGGTGCCTTTTTCTTTAGGCTGTTCACATCTTCAATCAGTGACTACAAATGTTTGCATCAGCTTTGGAGAAAAACACTGTTTCCAGTTTTACAAAGTAGCTTTTGTGAGCCTGCTTTAGACTTTACAAGTTGTTTCCTTTACTCCCACTTGTCTGGATGTTTTCCACCAGAGATAGTGGGTTGAGTTTTGGTCACTGGGAGAGGGTTTCTGGGTTTAAAAATGGGACACTTCTCAAATTGGAAACACAAGTAATGACAGTCTGCTTTTTCTGCATTTTTTTTTTCTTTTTGTATATAGTGTAGATGCATATAGATGAACCTTACCGCTAATTATTTCTGACTTAGAAGGTAACTATTGAGAAAAATGGTAGCTGAAGATATTCTCTGGCATGAAACAACATGTTATTTCGGTTTGAAATGAAGGCTCTTTTTGCCAGTTGCAAATATTTTAGAAAAGTGAACACCACTGTGAAGAGCTGCCAGATAGAGCACAGGACGTAAAGAGGAAAGGCAAAGCAGCAATCTAACACCAACCACCAAGGTCATGGCATCTTAAAAAAAACTTTACTGTGAACATGTTTTCCATAATCAGCAAGTGACTCTTTAACAGATCTCATGCTAATGCGTGTGGTTTGATGGTCCTACATTTTCTTTTCTTCTTAATTGGGGCCCTAAAATGTAAAAGATGAGGAAAAAAAAATCCCATCACATTGACAGCTAATGTCTTAAATAGCATGAGTAATCAACCATAGTGATCTCATTCAGACTTTATTACATGCTTGACATGCCACACCTCTCTCATCATAAGCTGTCTAAATATAGAATGTGACATATTCAGCCCATGACTGCCGCATATATCTCTGAGAGCAGATGTTTGAGATGCCGGTCCATGGGGATGCCTCACCCCAATTCTTTAGCATGTGCGTTCATCCCTTTAATCTTGTTCCAGAGCTTCAGATTTCTCTGCTCAGGTTTACACTTCAACCAGCATGATGACTTTTCCTTTGCAGCTACAGCTTATAAAATCTGCACCAACAGTTTATACATTATTTGTAGAGTAATCTGTCTATCAGCTACCTAACTGTCTGTAACTGACACTCTAATAAAAATCATGAAGACTTCATATAAATCTTAGGTGAGATTTGGCAAGGAGCAGGGTGCACCTTTAAAAGGGATCATAGAGAGGCAGACAAGTGACACTTGCATCCAGCAAATTTAACACAGCATGCATGGCTGCACTAATTGCTGTACCACTGTGTCACTAAAAAAGTTATATTTTAAAGGGTAAAGAAAATGCACAATATGTGAAGATTAAAGCCTTTACTTCAGTTTTTGCAAAGAGGTGTTAGGGCTTCAACACAGGTTCACGCAGCAGTATCAAATTATTGTTACGGAGGTTAAAAAAAACAATCTCTACAATCATTCAGTTTCTGTTTTCATCTCAGCAACACACAATGATTTGTATTAAAAGGTCAAGACTTTTTGTGATTTTGTTTTTTCTATAAAGCTGTGTCAGCCTTGGCTACAAATTACTGACTGTATCAAAGCATTAATGCAGTAAAACATTCTTCTTCCCAGGGTCAGGATAAGCTAATACCAGCATTAGGTGTACAAAAAAAAAACATTCCCATTGCAGTTGCAAAATAAAATCGGGGCAGGCAAGCGGCTGCAGAGGCTCTCATGTGACTGACACTTGGATTGATTCCCCACGACCTCGGATGTCCTGCTCAAATGACCTTGAGCGATGAACTGAATTTAAATCAACACCATGGGAAACTGTTCTGTCACTGCACCGCTCCTGACCTGCAAACCTCCTTGAAAATTAGGAAGATAAAAAGTAAACAGGAAATGTAGAGCTTCTATCTGCATGCCAGAGCTCAATATGTTTTTTTTCCTTTCTTTTTTTTTTTTTTTTCTGGGGCTCGCAGCACTGTGATTCTATTTCATATAATCCTATCTGGATGTTATCAAAGATAAACCTTATTGCACAATAGGAAGCTGCTCACTTGTTTTTTCCCCTTTGGCCGATTACAGGAAAAGAAAAGCCTCAAAAGCATAAAATGCCATTTAACATTATTTAAACGTCCATATTCACCAGATGGAATTGGAAGATTCTCTGCCATTTTTTGTTAAATGTAGTTAAAGGAAATGTTGACAAGCGTCTGAATCCCCACTAGTTAAACTATTTCATTGGGTTTTACTCTTACCTAACAGAGACCCATCTCCTTTTATATATTTGAATTTGAGCAACAGTGATAACTCAAAGGGAAGATTTGTTTTGCTCACTGACTTTTCTGTGCTGGAGGGTTATCGAATTACACTATTTTTTTCTTAAAACTAATGGCATAAGTGACCACTAATGCACTGACTGACAGACACAGGATAACAAGTTTGGCATTTTAATAATTAGTTTTCCACAAAAAACTGCAGACATAACAACAGGAAAATGATATTGTTTGGAAAATAGCTGAAATAAACTGAAGTCTGCTTTAAAATGTATAATATGCAGGAGAAAATATCTGGACTGTGCTGAAACTGAAAATGAATTTATGAAAGGAGACAGATTTTTTATTAGCTGACGAGCGATGGGAAATTTAAACACTCAGTGAGAGAGTGTAAGACTTGTAGGATGAGATATTTCCAGTCAGCACAGCTGAGTTTAATCCTCTTGAACTTTTTTTTTTTTAAACAAGAACAGAATGTGATTAGAAGATCTTGGAAGCACGCCAGTCCTGTAAAAGAAGTTTGTACATGCTGGTAAAGTAATCAGAAAAGACGGTGGTTCTTTGTCATGCTTTGTGCGCAAACCATGAATCTCCAAGATGCACATTGTAAGCATTTTTAGTGAAGAAAGCAAGTGTTGGCATGACTTTATCTATTTATCTATTGGCATCTATTCAAATTCTCTTCTTAATTCCTTTAGGGAGACTGTCCTTCACCAGTGGTAGAGTCAACATGGCAGGAGCATTTTGTTGTGTCTACTGGCTTTTGTGTCGAGGGAGACAAAAGTGAGACAATCTGTTGAGTTTTCTTGTTATCGTCCCATGTAATCTACCTCCTGAGTGTTCCCACAGTGACCACCCAGGTGCACTGAATTGCAGTGTAATGCTAAAGAAGCTTGTGATACTAAAATACATAAAGAGGTTATTAATAAGCCTGTAATAGATTTTAAGATTTGTAAATCTTTAATTACTGTATTAATTTTGCTTGGAAGCATGGTATTAGGAGCAATGGGTTTGGTATAATGTTCCCTAAAATGTCATGGGGAGATGGGGAAAATACCTGTTTTTATTATTTATGTAATAATTGGATGAAATATTTCCCATGTTTCTGCCCATAAAATGTCAAGTAGCTCAGGAAAAACTGTTAACCAGCTTGCTTTTCTAAGTTACTTGGCAAAATAAATATGAGCTAAATATGAAGTATTTACAGTCAGATTTAATATTATGAGATGATCGGGCAGGATGGCAATGATTTAGTTCATATTTAGTTTCTGGGATTTTTTTGTTTGTTTGTTTTTGTGGGACTTAAGGGGGAAAAGCTTCTGGTACACAGCTGTCCGATGTCTGAGAGAAAGGACACATGAATAAATGAACTTATTTAAGTTAAGTTCAGTCACATCATCATTGCTAGTGGGCACGGAATCTGTATTTGTTTTTATATTATAATTTTATTTATTTCTTTTTCATACAGTCAGAGAACATCAAATACTAGAAATGAGAAAAGTGATGTCATCAGGGTTGATCCAAGGTCACAACAATAAAGAACTCTTCTGTTGGGATCTTGTTTTGAGCCTGGCCCATCAGCAGCCAGCTGGGCACAGCTTCGAAGAACCATTTCAAATTACTCTCATCCTCTTCTCAAATTCCATACCCTCATGGAAACAAGAGGAAGAGCAAAACCCTAACTTGTGATAAGGAGAGGACGTGAAGACAGAAAACGCAACTTTAACATAAACAGAACAAAAAGGTTGTTATCAGTGTAAACAATTGTGAACCTGACAGAATATTTTTATACATTCAACAAGCCATTCCCGAAGATAAAGCTTACAAGCTTTCCTAAACTGCTGCACAAATTACCCTCTTTATTAGCTAATTAAAAGCACAAACTGTTTCTCCATGTGTTTGGTGTTATTGTGAAAAAGAAACAAACTATATGCTTTTTGCCAACTCAAATAGACTTTAACTTAAGAAGCTACCTGTAAAGGCTTGACCTGTATTACTGTAAACATGTTTTTGGTTTTGTACTCTTATATTACTTTACAGAGTGAGACCAAATGTTGGTACAGGAGCAAACTGCCTGATCAAGCTCTTGCCGGAGGGGTTTTTCTTAGACAAGCATGCAGAGGCATAAAACCCACTGACAAACTAATACAGGTGCAAAGGGTTAAAACAACAGCCCAGTGAATGCGAGGCACGAATGGGAGAAAATAGCCCACAAAGCCCTATCGACTCTATTTCTGAGAGCCCAAAGAATAGTGTTTACAACAGCTTGAAAAGCACACTCCACACTCTGGATTGGATTTCTGAGCCACACACTATTTCTGTGTATGCCTGATTGATATCAAGTATACATAGGTAGGAAAAATGCATTTGCTGATACATTTTATAGATTAAATGTTATTATGATTACTCTTTGATTGTGGCTTTGTTATCTAAGACAAAATAATTTTCAAATCATATCTATAATCACAGTAAAACATTATGTTTATGTATCCCACGTTCAAATTGCATTACCAAATACAAAAGAAAGCAGGATAATAAATAAATGCATCAGTACATCATATTGAAAATAATAGTGCATATACACTCATGTGAAAAAGAAAGCTTTCACAGGACTATGAAAAACTGAGTACACCCTTACTGCTTCCCAAGGAATTACAATGTAAGCAGCCGCCAGGTGCTGCTAATCAAATGCACTTGATTAAATGGTCATCACCAAGTGTCACCACCTATATAAAGGCAAAAGTTCCTAGTCTGGAGCATTCAGATGTGTATAAACACAATGCTATAATCTTGTATGTTTATGACCTGATTGGCAGAAAAAAGTCTTTTCTCTCTAAAAAGAACACATCAGCACAGTTTAGGTTTGCCAAGTTACATCTGAACGAATCACATTGTTGAAACATTGCCGTTTCAACACTAAGTAAAAAGCATCAGGAGAAGCACTTCATACCAACTGCCAAATAATAACTGTCATGATGGTGGAGGGGTTACGGTTTGGGTTGGTTTTGCATCTAAAGGATTTGGATGGCCCCGAATTCCTCTGCATACCTAAGTTAGAGACAAATTAACTATCTTATTAACTTCCAGTCCACTTAAGATTATATTCAAGGTAAACCAAGTTAAAAAGAGAAACTCATTCAAGTAATTTTTATCAGTCCAGTGTGGATTATGTGACTCTGAGCTTCCAGTTACTCAAAGAAGCTTTATCAAGTCCCTTATTGGAACTATAAACGTTTTTATATAATGGCAAGTAAAACATCTTTTCATTTTCCATTCCATTACATAATTATCTTTGACAAAATCTCAAGCTGTTGTGGTATAATTTTAAAAATTGTCACAAAATGCATTGTATTTTTCAGTTTTACACATCTGCTATTATTCTTATCCCAACCAACCGATAAAATAGGGCATAAAGCCCCGATGTCTTATAAGAGACAACGATTTCTTCATCAGACATTCATTGATATCACTTTGATTCCATGGGCATTGATGTAGGTGAGGAGAACCTTTGCTCGCCTCTCGATAACATCAATTAGCTTGTCAATGCCCTGTCGACCCCCTTGGCTCTCCCAGTATGTCTCGTCAATGAACAGAGATTGGAGGAGTTTTTCCCTCAGTTTTCTGGTTTTCAGCACAGACACAGCTTGCTCTGGAAACCTAGAAAGACATAAGAGGAATCAGGAGGAAGAGTAGTCACCTTGTAATACTGTGCAGATGCATATCTCAGAGCCATATATGTAGAAGTAAAGTCTTACTAAGTAATATTATTATGACTTCACGTGCAATAGTATGATGTTTTATACCAGCCAAATGTTACTTGATGATTCCTTTGATTGCTTTGAGGCAATTCTTATTTCTTTTACATTAAACACAATTATTTAAAAGGTAACTACCTCTAACTATGTAGCCCAAACTCCCCAAAAAGTTTAATCACATCTAGCTTTAGGTCTTCTTTGCAGAATGGAATTGGGTGCAAATAGACATTTCCGAAATATAATTCATCATAGATATGTTAAACATAGAGGGTGACATTGCGATTTAGCTAAACTGCAGTTCCTCCAGTCTGAAGATGCCAATAATAACAGAATGTTTCACTAAAGTTGACTATTAAATAAATTTGTAGAAGTGCCAAACTCATAAAAATTAATTAAGAGATGGCAAAATTAAAACTCTGTATTTTATACCATCAGCAACCTTGAAATCTGAAACATTTTTACTATTTTCTTCTTGGCAATAAAAACTGCATTTATACAATCACATAACTGGAGCTTTGTATAACTAAAACATCACTTGAATCAAATGACGGGTTACTGATGCTTTTAACACAAGGATGGGATTCTTTTTGACATTTTAATAGCTTTTGAGTGGATAAAATCTCCCTTCATACAAATGAAATGAAAAGTGAGAACTGTATATCATGTGAAGCAATTTGTTCCAGCAGTCAGGATTGGAGGGTTGAGGGGGGGTGTTTTGTAATACAAATCAGCAAATTGCATCTCGTGTGACTTCAGCAATAAAAAAAAACAAACAAGGCCAACTCTGTACGAGATGACTGTAAATGAACCATGTTAAAGTTGAAATTGGTGCTCTTCCTTAGAGATAGTGTTTTGTGATTTGACTTCTAAGTGTAGTTCTAGAAACAAGGTTCACCTTAAAAAAAAAAAAAGAGCCGTGAACAGACTGCTATTTATTGAGTTTAAATTTTTACACATTCATGTTTTTCAGATAGACTTTGTATTATGGCTGCTCAGGATTTGCTTAGAATAAAATGTCAAACATGATAAAATTCAGTGAGATAAAACACTCTTCTGATCTACATGGAATTAAAGATCAAAATAGATTAGATATTAATTATATCCTATGATCTTTGATCATCTTAAATTTAGAATGTAGCGTTTATGCCTTAATCTCAATTGAATGCCAGGACAGAAGGTCCAATATTACTAATGAAAACAAGGGTGGAGACAAACGTGTACTTGCCAAACCACAGATTCTCTACTGTCTCATCAGTGAGTTTCTGATTTATTGATCAAAAAGTTGGATGAAATGAAAGGGATGCCTGTGGAGTGTAAGTTTACAAATCCACATATTGTAATATTGTTACATTATAAGTTATAATAGAAAATTGTAAAACATAAAGTACATTCACAACCTGCAGTCACTGATTTGTGTATGTGTTTGCCAATCTCTGTGAACCGAATTCAGAGTTTCTGAGCAGGTTTGGCAAAGATCCCAGATGGAGATTTAAATATGCTTGTTGAGTCTGCTGGAATTTTTCAACTATGTTGTCGAGGGCGGAAATGAGAAAAACAGCTGCTGAAAGCAGCTGAATCCAGACTGACCACAGATCACTTATGTTCCTACTCTGTGTGGACATTGTTTACTTCAAAAAATAAATATCAACAGACAATTCAGGGTAATTTCTTTGACTGATTTTTTTTTTTTTTTTTACAAATGTAGAAGACTATCTGACAAATTATTACTTTAAACAAGTCATTATCAAATTGATCTACATGTTAACAGTAAACTGGATTTACACAATTACTTGTTGCTTTTGAGTTTCACTTTAGTTTTCTATCTGTAATTGTTTTAAACACATTAAAGCTCAAACAACATGTCACAGGCTGGGTCTCTGACCCAGTGCTCTGTTTTATTTTGTAGTTTTTGAAGATTTCATCTCAATTTGGTTTTTAGTTGTCTGTTTATTATTATTTAGGGTTTAGTAGAGGGTTAGGTTAGTGATTATTTTATCATCTGTCTCCTTGGTTTCTGTGTTTGGTTCCTTGTCTAGTCTGTCATTTGTGCTAGGTCTGTTAAGCTTCTGTTGTCAAGTGTAAGTCTTCATGTTTCCTGCTTTATTTTGAAAAGTGTCTGGTGTTCCATGTTCAGGTGGCCAGTTTTACTCTCCCCTGTGTCATTATGTTTCATTCTAATCAGCTGTGTCCTCATGTGTCTTCACTTCCCCTGATCACCTAATGTGTGTACTTAAGTCCTCAGTCTTCCTGTGTTCAGTGTCGTGTCGTCTGTGTTTCAGTTATGTCTCGTCATAGTCGTCACAGTTCTCATAGTCACAGAATTAGTCTTCTAAGAAAGCGTCATAGTTTTATCAGAGTTTCATAGTCTTGTATAGTGTTCATGTCTTAGGTTTTTCATCGTCTGTTTCCTGTTTAGTTATCTTGCCTGCACTCGTCTAGCTTTTGTTTTTGCCTTATGTCATCAGCCATAATAAAGGCTTGCTATCCGTTAAAACTACATCACGTCTCCTCGCCTGTGTCCGCTCTTGGGTCCTGCTCTGTGTAACACATCGGCACACCCCGCCGTGACACAACACTTATTAACACGTAATAACACCAGCTTTATCACTTGAACATGTTTCAGCCTCAGGCTTTTATTAGAGTCATTATTATGCCTCCATTCTTGATATATAATAATTTGTAAATATCTGATTGAAATTAATTTGCTCTATAGATCATAATAAATAAATCATGTAATCTATTTCCCTATTCAACAGTGACCAAGGGATTAAAGCTGTGAAATTCAGAGTATTTATGAATATAATGTTTTTAGATTAATTAATTATTCATTTACTTATTTATTTTAGCATGTTCACCCTTTTGCTCCAAACTTACTCCTTGATTCCCGCCAACAGCCTGAAGTCCAAGTTGTCCTCATTACGGTCAAAGAATCCCTTGTTGTTGATGAAGACCAAGTGTCTGGGGTTATGGCTCCTGTAGATGATGTTTTCTAGCTGTATGTGGTTGGCATCTGGACATTTAGCATGGTACCCCAGTTCAATGCACGCATCCTCCTGCCGAGGTCTGAACCCACAGCAACTGTGGTCCAGACGATTGTTAATCTGAAAATACAGTTCATAATTCTTCATTAAATGCTTTAGAGAATAAGAGTGCAGTTTGGAGTGGCATTCACAGAGCTTTCTTATTCGAGGGCTATTCTTTCTTTTTTTTTCTTTTTTTTTTACATTTTTAATGACAAGGATAAGCACAGTTTTACTTTGAATTGGCTTACTTTGTATTTTGGACTGTTTTTAAAGATCTAAATAATAATTTCATAAAAAGATCAAATTCAACTGGCAGTGAAAGCATAGAAGAACAAACCAATAGGGCTAGGAAATGCAGTGACTGTATTGTACTACTAGTTTACTGGATATTAACATCAACTAGTCAACCAGACTGCTGAGTCACATGACTGTACAGGAAACTCACTTAAGTGTATCAGGCTTCTCCACAGCGAATGGCAATCCTATATTTAGCTTCAGCCCGCATCCATTCTTAATCCTTTATGTGAAATCATTGGAGTTGTGGAGGTTTCAGACATTGCTGTCAGAGTAAGACAAGCTGAAATGTCACACATAGATTTAGACGGGGCTATATGCTGCTCACATGCGTGGTAGCTTGACTCAATCAAAATTAGAATTTACAAGTTATTAAAATATTTTAGAGTGTTTCCTTTATGTCATGCTATTTGTTATTAGAGCAAACATATGAGTTACGCACTAACTTCAACACAACACAAGAGGGTTATGTGAGAACCAAAAAAAGTACTTTTGTGAAAAGAGTGGAGTCAGTTTCTATTCAGTTCACTAATGTCTTTGACAAGATGTTTTGTAACAATGAGGCAAGATATCTGAATGATCAAAGTTGTGCCACAATGACCTCAACGGTCAATTTAACTTATAAAGATTGTCAGTCCTTCTGAATAAGTATTTTAAGATTTGTCATTCTACTTTGGTATTTCTGTCATGATAAAGGGGTAAAATGAATAGTTCTCATAAAATGTGGCCTTTGTCCCAAATTGTGATTTACTGAGGCCTCCCACACAGGAAGCACCTCTGGGAGTTTTTTTATTTAATCAGATATTGGACCACATTGCTGTGGGGGTGATCATGGCTCAAAGAATTAGCAGTTTGACTTGTAATCGGAAGGTTGCCAGTTGGAGCCCCGGCTTCAACAGTCTCGGTCGTTGTGTCCTTGGGCAAGACAATTCACCTGTGGCCTACTGGTGGTGGTCAGAGGGTCCGGTGGCGCCAGTGTCCGGCAGCCTCGCCTCTGTCAGAGCACCCCAGGGCAGCTGTGGCTACAATGTGGCCATCACCAGTGTGTGAATGGGTGGATGACTGAAGTGTAAAGCGCTTTGGGGTCCTTAGGAACTAGTAAAGCGCTATACAAATACAGGCCATTTACCATTTGACAAAAAAGAAAATTAGCATCACAAAGTCAGATTAGTTGAAAAGTAGAATTTGTTAAGTCTTCTACCCTAATCACGATAAAATTTTCTTTAACAGTTACCTGTAACAAGAAGTCAAACAGAGCAAGTTTGCTCCATTCATAGTGATGAATTGTAGAGCAGCCAGAATCTGTCTTTGGGCTGATGCTTTGTTGCCAACACCTCTGTTTCAGGGAGTCCTGGTACTCCCCCCATGTTAACTTCAAATTGGTCAAACCTGCAGCAAGGCCTGCTGGGTATACAGATGCATCCCATGACACAACTGGACAAGACTGCCCATCTAAAAATGAAGGAAATTAATATAATTACATGCTTAGATTTTAATTGCTGTTTCTGTTATTAACCAGAAAAAGTCTAGAAACACTTTTTACACTCATCACAACTAATCCTCAGTGGTAATGAAGACTGTCCACACACAGATGATCTTATTTGCACCCCAAAACCAAATAATCAATTAACTTATGGCTAACTTACATGGTATGTGTAAAAATATTTCTAAATTTATTATGCTAATAATAAAAAGAGACACAGACATTACCCATAGATGGAAAAATGGTTATGAAAAAAATAAGGGAAAAAGGACAGAGGTACCCTATCACTAGCTGTATATGGCTCTCAAATATGTTTAAACCCTTGTGCTGACACTTGGTGAAGTCATCATGTAAAATACATTAGGCTTTTGTGCTATTTATGAGCAACAGAAGGATGCTAATACTTTTTGGTCCTCTCTTTCCTGAATATATATAAAATGTGTA
>VUQR01026924.1:5964-36662 GCA_015108515.1 Hemichromis elongatus | reverse complement strand
ACCGCTACAGACACAGACGGCCTCCAGCAATTTTTAATGTTGTGGACCTGAATTGTCAAAAGCAAAACAAATATTCTGTTTTAACATGCTCCAAGCAAAATCCTTTCTTTTGCCTTTATTCGTCGCAACGTTATTGATTGCGAGCTGTCATATCGCTGAAGGTTTGTAAAGAATAATTGGTCTGTGATGGATAGGGGCTGCGTGTGGTTGCTGCTTTTTGTTTGAAATCTGCTTCTTTTTTTTTTTTTTTTTTCCTTTTGCTGTAAAAAAAAAACTTTACAGGTGCAGAAGATGACTACACAAATGATGGAACTGGCGACCTGGAGTCATTTAATATTACCTTTAACTCAACTAGGCCTATCTCACATTTTGCCTATGGAATTACTGCAAATATGGCTGCTGTATTTTTGTATGGAAGCAATTTTGTTCCTGTCAAAAGAGTAGAGACTGGCGATGGTGAGCATACAGTTGTTTGTTTTTCGAAAGTTTGACCATTCTTATTTATGTTCTATTGAGAAGAAGGCTCCACGTTGTGGTAAAGTTTTGAGATCACTTGTCTTTATTTTATTTACAGGTATGTTTTTTCAGTGGGTTACCTGTGCAGCAATATGGGTTGTATCCATGTTTGGAGATTTGGTGCTTCAATCACCCAAGTTCTGCCCATTTGCAATGCTTGGAGGTGTCCTCTGGGCCACAGGTATCATGGAACTTACCCGGGTCCCTATTTTCCTAGTTCATCATAAAATTAGGTTATTGATAGTCCCCTGTTATGGGCAATTTTGTGGGTGACATCCTTGTGTCCCAATTTCACACTTTAAATTCATAATGTTATGTGCTTAACTTTGAACAGATTGATGGGTATATAAGGGGTGTAATACAAAATGTCACTAAAACAAACTTTTGTAGTGGCAAGTATTCATTAGTCATGTTGTTCAACAACAGAAAACACTCAGGGAATATTCTGACATAGTTGCCGAGGAAAGAACTGGGACGTTGCTGCTCGCCAGGGTTTTCAAATTTGCCAGATCAAAAAAAATTTTCAAAAACCAATTTAAATTGAAAACTTCTTCATCATAATCTTTGCTGTACCTTACTAAAATGAACCAAGTGCCACTGCTTCAAAATAATAACTTTAAGGATGCACACAGGCTGTTTGTTTTACAAATATCTCTAAATATCAGATATTCACTGGCTGCTCTTTGGGTTTGATAGCATTTTCTAATAAGGGTAGATGGCTTGAACGTGAATTATGGCTGGGGTTTGGGGAAGACTTCAGAGGGGACTGGGAATGGGCCCTGGGTCAGGTAGACCTCATGTACTAATGAGAAGTGAATGAACAAAAGACATTTTAGCATTCAGATATAGCAATGGAAATAGTGCAACCCTAACTTTACCAGTAACATTTACATGTTAACATCAATCTATCCATGTTGTCTACAGGAAATGTAGCAGTTGTCCCATTTGTTAAAGCAATTGGCCTTGGTCTTGGCATTTTAATTTCCGGATCCTCTAATTTGTTGATGAGCTGGGCCAGTTCAAGGTGAGTTGAGCTGAGTTAATGGAATGTACACTCTGGATCGAAAATAAAATAATTCTGTCTTTGCATGACTTGGATTGAATAAAAAATAACTCTGAATTGGTCAAAGTTCACTGATTGTGTCTGTCCTAGATTTGGCTGGTTTGGGATTGCTGCACAGAATGTTTCACGGCCAATCTTAAATTATTGTGGAGCTGGGTTGTGTCTGCTAAGGTGAACCGCTGCACTTGGAATTGTAATGTGTCAGTCCGTGTGTTGTTTATTACCCCCCCACCCCACCCACAAAAAGGGTGATGCCAACTGTCTGTTTGCAAATCATATCGGCTGGATGTACATGACACTTTTTCTCCTTTGATTCAGTGGGCTGATCTTTTTCTTTGTGAAAGCGGATGTAAAGCTACCTCACAGTTCAGAAACAATTCCATTACTGATTAACAGAGTGAGTGTGTCATTGACTTTTTATTTTTATCAGCTTGTTGAAGTAGGTTGATTTCAGAAAATACATTCTTTTAGTTTGCTGCTTCTTCTCTCAAAGCAAATATTGGTTTCTTTCTCAAAGCCTGTCATTACTTTATCATGTATTGTGTGTGTGGTGCAGATATAAAATGGGTCAATGTTTCTCTTTGCAGAGAACAAATTCAGGCAATTATGGACAAAATTCCTCTGAATCCTGGATAGACACCATCGGACCAAAGAGCAAACGATTCATGTGAGCATAACTCATTAGCAGCCCCTCAGCTGTGTGCATAATTACTATTAGCATTGCTGGCAAAGAAGAGCTACACCTTGGCCAAACAGCCACTCTGTCATAGAATTTAAATTATAAATGAATGAATAAAATGCTTCACTTTTGAATTATTAAAAAAGTAATAAAAAAAAATCATTTACATTACATCTTCTAAATGAAGGTCTTGTTTATTTGTTTAGGAGCTGCCTGCCAGTGTGGTTTTTAGGTATAGCAACTTTTATGTCATTACTCATGAAAACAGTTTCACACATGACAGCTTTACCCTTATTATGAATTAGTTTTAGAGGCAAAAAAAAAACCACTATTAAAATGTGAGCACCAGGCTGTAAATGCAGTAGTTCCACTGGATGTTTAATAAATGCAGAGAACACATTGCAAAAATAACATCACTTTTATGTTGTCTGTTTTCCTACATATTCATTTAGCCATGCATTGTCAGTTTTTATCGGCTCTGTGCAAGATCTTGGAATTAACCATAGAAATTGAATGATGTATCAGTGGAGATTTAAATTCATTCTTCATCCAGTTCCTGAATGTATTCTGCATCCTTTTCACCAGCGGTTTTCTCCTTGCTCTTGTGGCGGGCCTCATGTACGCTTCCTCCATCACACCACTCCTGTACATTAAGAGCCATTCGGTGCACCATGACAGCATGTTCTATGAAGCCAGTGTTTATGGTATGTTTTCTGTGTTTATATATTGCTTTATTCTGAACTCCTTTTTTTTTTCTTTTTTTTTTAAAGCTGCCTCTAAGGAACTATTGAAAAAGTAAATTTATCATAGATATAAGGATGGATCCAGTTGCTGGTTGATGAAATACTAGTCCCTACTGAGAACCAAGTGTAATATTTCCAATTTAATTCCCGTTTCCATCTTTTCACAGATCTCAACTATGTTCATGCACACTGCTGTGGTATTTTTGTGGCAAGCACTGTGTACTTTGCCATCTACTGTGCTGCTATGAATACAAAGCCAAAGCTTTACTCCAGAGCTGTACTTCCAGGTAGAACATTGTTTCTGAAAAGGCACGCTTCCAAAGACAATGATCTTTTTAGTAATTAATGATTGGGCTGCTTTGAACAAATTTGTAATTCTACTCGGGTTACTGAGTGCTTGCTTGTTCACAAGAAATTATCAATGTATATCCTTGAAAAGACTGAATTTACATTTTTGCATGTTTGTGAACATGCACTTTGTATGAAAGTTTATTTCAACAACCTTTTTTTTTTCTTTGTTTTCCCCTCACGACTGGAGAGGGGGAATGTCACTCCAAATTTTTCTAAAATTTAGATTCAGTGACATTAAGTTTCAATTTTTTTTTTATCAATTTAAAAACAATTTTCATCATTTTGTTGTGGGTCAAATTGACCCGCTGGCTTAAAATCAAAACTAATGATTCAAAAGGGAAGTTAAAGGGGGCAGATGAGACCTTATCTGTAAATGCGAGAATGCACGTGTTATGACTTTTGACTGGAACCTTTTCTATTGTTGTGGGTAAACTCCACCCACACTGAGTTGGCACTTGGTAGGGGAGGAGCAAAACATACAAAGCTTGTCTGTAAGGGAGTCCTGCCAACATTACACTGTGCAGCTACTTATGATCTAGTCTCTATCAGAGCTTTACAAAATAAGAAGCATGAATAAACAGATGACAGCCCAGGAGGTCCTGGACCTCATCTTTGATCATGACAGGGAAATGGAGGATGTCTGAAAATGAAGACCATCTTGAGGTTTATTTAATTATGAGCCAAATGAGGAAACATCTATTCATATTCCTCCAAGCAAGGCATTCGCATTGCGAAATGGTGAAATACAGTGGTCTTCATCCCCAAATGTGCGTCAGGAAAAACTGTCTGCAGAAAACATAATAACGACAATGCCAGGGCCCAATAGGATGGCAGTGACTCATGTGACATACATCAAGTCAGCTTTTGAGCTTGTCCAGCTCAATACTGAAAATCATTCTTGAAATGACAAATTTAGAAGGAAGGCATGTTTTGGGGTATAAGTGGAAAAAGCTGGATAAAATACATGCATATTTGGGAGTCCTCATCCTGGCTGGGGTCTGTAAATCAAAGGATGAATCAACAGCCAGCCTGTGGGATGCAGAGACAGCCAGGGCTATATAATGTCTCTGGAGACATTTCACATTTTCTCCACAGTAATCCGATTTGATAATCGAGAGACGAGGGCTGTCAGATGGGAGAGAGACAAGCTGGCAGCTGTTAGGACAGTGTGGGGAAAAGTGGGTGGAGCAACTTCCTCTATAACCCAGGCCCTAATGTCACAGTGGATAGTGGCATTCAGAGGTTGCTTATTTAGGCAGTATATGTCTTCCAAACCAGCAAAATATGGAATAGAAATCTGGGCAGCATGTGATGCAAACACCAACTATGCATTGAACATAAAGGTTTACACTGGAAAGCTGGAGCCCCAGAGAAGAATCAAGGCAAAGGGGTTGTGCTTGAGATGGCACAAGGTCTCAGGGGGCACAACATAACCTCTGACAACTTGGGTCAGGAGCTTCTACAGAGAAAGCTCGCAATGGTTGGAACCGTCCAAAAGAACAGTGCTGAACTCCTACTGAGCTGATGTAACCAAGAGCAGGGCCCCTCAGTCTTCCTGGTGTCTTATTGCCTCTAAAAGGGGAAAACTGTTGTGCTCATGAGCAAAAATGTTGAAATCGGCACCAGAAAAGACCAGTAACCAACTATGATCCTAGACTACAATGCCACCAAAGGGGGGGTGGATAACTTGGACAAAGTCACAGGATCCTACAGCACCAAGCGAATGACCGCATGCTGGCCACCGGTCATCTTTTACAACATGATCGATGTATTAGTCTACAACGCATTTGTCATTTGGACAGAGACCTTTCCTGAGTTGAACGTGTCAAACCTGTACAAGCGGCGCATCCTTCCTCGAGGAGCTGGGGAAGGCGCTTGTGGTACCGCATATACAGAGGTGGCACATGCCAAGGATCCCAGCTGTTGCTGCAACATTGAGGGAGATCCAGGAGAGTACTTCACCTAGTACACCAGTGCACGAGGTAAGTGTGTGTCTGTGTGAGAATATGTTGCGTGTGGCTCGGGATCAGCAAAAAACATAGTAATCATCATCCTCTTCTTTCAAGGTTGCTGCTGGGAAGGAAGTAGAGGTGCCAGGTCTCCAAGCCATCTGATGATGCCATGACAAGCATGGCCTGTGCAAAATGTGCAAATTTCATTTGCACAAAACACTCTGTGATGACATGTCCCTCATGTGCTGTGTAGACACACGCACCTTGTTCATTTCCACCTATTACATTTTGTGCATTTCTGGTTCTAAACCATACATAGTGTTTACTATCACAAAATGTGACGTGTCACTTGTGTGCTGTGGAGACTCAGACATACACTCTGTTCATTTTGCTAATAGGTTGTGTTGCTATTTTGCGCTTAAATTTAAGCATATGTACCTTTGTATTTTTTATTTATTGTTTGTTTTAATGCATTTGTATTTAAACATAAGTACCTTACTGTCTCCTGTCGCTCTTCAGGTCTGTTGTCTGGACTGATGTGGGTTATTGGGACATATTGCTGGTTCCTGGCCAATAACTACCTGAATTCTGTCATTACGTTTCCAATTGTCACAGCGGTAAGTCCGGCATATTCTCACAGCTGTGTGGATTTGATTAATAAATATAAAAAAACACTTGGACTTGCAGATTGATATTGAAGGTTTTCACATTGTTCTGCAATAAACAAGAGTATCTTCAAAAGAAGTCGGATCTAAAAATACTGACAACATTTTAAGGGTGTTTTAGTAATCTTTAGTGATTACATTATTCATTTTTCATAGCACACAATTAGGAAAAATCACTTCAGCCAGTGAAGGAAATTAAATGAAGTTAACATGCTAGAAAGGAAAGTTCTAAAACACATGATTAAAACAAAAAAAGACTTGGAAAAAGAAATGGCTTCATTTTTTGTTTTTGTTTTTTAAATAGCCACTATTTGAAGATTTGGTTAGGTAGAGGACCTGAACTGTAGGGAGGGGAGGTAGTCAAACACGTAGTTTGCTTTCTTAGTGTTTTTGCTTTTGGTGATTTGAAAGACAGAAACAAAATTCATCCTTCAAAAACCCCACCCTTCCAAAAAAAAAAAAAAAACTGAGCCACTTGGAGGACTAGGGGAGATTTTTGACCTAAATAAAAGGTGAATGGATCAATAAAATTCATCAAGTTATTCCTTGGGGCCAGTTTTGATGACATTACAGCTAGTACTTGTTCAAATGTCAGCAACTTGTTGAAGTGGGAGTATACTTCTACGCTATTTTTAGCCACTAGAGGGGAATACATTTCGTTCTCTCTACATTTCATGTTCTCTTGTTCTTTCAGTAGTTTGTATCTGAAAAGTTGACTGCCAGTAAATGATATATGCACCTCAATACATTTGGATGTAAAAACAGGTGTAAGGGCCTCTTGTGAAACCGTAATCTAACAGTTGATAGATAACTAAGGTTTGCAGCTTTCTCATCAAATTCCATTTTCCCAGATGCAATGTAGCTGGGATAAAACGTGTTGCAACAAGATCGATTAAGTGTATCCATCATACATGGATGGAGCCATTTAGTGCTTAAATATCATAGTCTAGATCAGTGGTTCCCAAAGTGGGGGGCGTACCCCCTATGGGGGGGGGGGGGGGGGGGGGGGGCGCGTGGGGGGGGGGGGGGGGGGGTGCAGAGCCATTGCAGGGGAGGCGTGGTATGAATAATAAAAATTAAAGATAAAAATAAAAAACGCTTGGACATATATCTGAAGGTTCTCAGTCATGAAGGTGATTGTTGGACACTGTTAGCATAATGGGCAGGTTTTTGATGGAACTTCCACACAAAACCAAAGCAGTATCGCCAAATATGCTTTTAAACCAACTTCTTGCAAAGCTAAAACTAGAAAATATGATTACGCATATCTTGCCTTTAGCTTCACCCGATATAGGTATGCTGAAAAGAATTTGTTTCCCCTGTGTGCGGGAGCACACGCTGCGCTGTCCAAATGAAGGACAAACAGTGTCCCGCATTCTTGATTTTTAGTTCACAAACACTTCTTATAATAGAAATTTGGTGATATTGGCTCTTTATACAGTAAAGTTACACTAGGATACAAATAATATCAGGCTGATGCTGCCACAATTTGCCCCCCCCCCGTCCAAATCACAGATGAACAGTATCCCACAGTTGTTCGTTTTTAAACCCATTTTGCACAGAGTCAGTTTTTGAAAAATGATAGCGATGTTGAATATTAATACTATACGTAAAATCATTTCACCATGAAGATGGTTTGTTTAGTGGTTTATTTTATTGCAACCTGTAATTTTTTGCAGTTTACTTTTTAATTGTTTACAAACAGTTTTATGTGTGAAATGAACTGCAGTGGAGTTTGAAAACAAAATATAGTTGTGTGTGGTTGAAGGATGTTTGTGTGTGTGTGAGGAAGGGGGGCGGGCGAAGATTTTCTTGTAAAATAAAGGGGGGGATAGCAAAAAATCGGATCAGATCAGAATCAGATATACTTTATTAATCCTGAAGGAAATTATGGAAAGTATGAAAAAGTTTGGGAACCACTGGTCTAGCTTATCTACTGCATTTAACTGTTAGTGAATGTTGGATGTGTATGCACAGCATAAAGTCCTAAACGGATCAGACAATGTCAGAACAAATGGCTAACCCATTTATATCCTCCTCTTTTGAGCTGGTACTTTATTTTAATCAAAATATGGTGTGCAATTCATAATCCTCACCTTGGCAAGACCTTTAAGTCAGAGTGAAAAGAGATTAAAAAAAAATCATTTGAGTCAATGGTCTAAGCTAAAACAGCTTGTTTGATTTCCTTTCTCTAGGGCTATGGTCTGGTTGCTGCTCTGTGGGGATGCCTGGTGTTTAAAGAGATTAAGGTAATGATCAAAATACTAGCTAGTCTTGTTTCTTGACTGTACAGTAGCTCAAAGGCTTGTATTTAAGTGCACTGTTTCCAAAGGGGACATTCTAAACAATGTCAAATTAAACTGCAGTTGATCACAAAGGCATTAACCATCCCACAAGGAAGAATTTTTAATTAAATATTTCTGGGAAAAAGCATACTCAGATGATTAGCTTCTCCCACTTTTTTCCCACAGGGCTTGGCCAACTGCCTGATCTTCTCATTGGCCTTGTGTGTTGTGCTGACTGGGTCTGTGCTGACTGCCATATCAACTCTCTAATAATGCAGAACAGTCGAACATCTAATTTTCTCTATTTTTTGTTTTCTGTATCAGTGAGGAAAAAAGGCAGTGTTTGCTTTTTAAAAATGCGCTGAATCATGTTTGGACACAAAAAAAAAATGGAAATCTAATTATAAACCTTTTTAGTTGCATAGCCGGAACATTGTTCTCTGTAGTTAACTGTTAGGAAAAAGTTTAAAGTGGATGTGCATCTGGACTTTGAAAGTATCTTTAGTTTGTTGCTAACAAAAATGTCGCATTTAATGCGTCACTCAGCAGCTGCTGCAGCTTCATGTTTTCAGTAATCGGGACTGGGTCCTCCAGTAGTGCAGAGGTTGTGTAGATATGCCACTGAGGTCTACTTTACAGATGTAAGAAAACGATGGTCAATGCCAGACTGAATATTGCAATTTTGCTATTAAAAATACTCAAAATTCCACAAATGGTATCTGTCACATTTTCTGGGGTTTGTTTTATGCAGCTGCTTGTGTGCAGCATATTAAGGTCAACAGGATGTGCTTGATTTCTGGGATGAAATAGCTGAAGAACAAAGAACATGCGTACTTCACAGAAGTGCTTTTATGGCTTTATTGGTAGGTACAGTGAAGACTGACAGGAAAGCGGAGGGTGAGAGAGAGGGGAAGACATGCAGCAAAGGGCCACAGGTCAGACTCGCACCCGGGCAAGCAGCTTTCAGCCACATGGCCGCCTGCTTATCCAACTGAGCTAAACCGACGCCCCGGAAATGTCTTTCTGATCGTAAATGTGGTCTTAGATTACAAATATTGTGTATTGACTAACAGCTTCAGATAACTTGTTGTTCTTCCCATTTGATCTGTCAGAGCACTTGTACACTTTCATCATGTTACGGAGCAAGAGTTGCCATAGCAACAACCCTGAAGTAAGTGGCTGAGGCTGCTTCATAGTATAGGCCTCATCTGACTGACACGAGTTCATTTCCTTACTCTGAGCAGCGAGAATTAATCTGCAGAGCTTTAGGTTTCTACAAACAATGAAATCCCAGGTGCAGTATAATGGGTTTTTTTTAATGCAACTTGATCCCTTTTATAATGAATCGGTAGTCAGTGTACTAAATAGCACAATTATGTCGCAACTTAAAATATATCTTTCCACCTGACTGTGGACAGTAATGCAGCTCTCATATGTGAGCGATGATGTGATTGAAATGAGCTAAAACTGAACTAATTAAATTTTAAAGTGATTTTTTTTCTTGAATGTGTTGTAAGCTGAAAATTTCATACTTATAGATGCTCAAAGATAATGAATCAGCAAACCTGAGTCCACCTGGGAGAGATCTAAAACACAGAAGCATCAGGCCTTGGTCAAACTGGGATTCAATCCTCATTATGAAATGGCTCACCCCCTTCAATTTTTTACAGAATTATTAAATCTAGCTTACTAGTATGTAGACAGTTCTATGAAAGTTACATTTGGTTTTAACGCTAAATGTTTATCTTCATTAAAAACCTCGATTTTTAGCTACAAGTTAAACATTATTACTAAACTCCTAAAATTAAGAGTAATTCACTAAAACATGTCTCTCAAAAGGGCCACTGTCTGAGTCAAAGATCATATTTCCTCAAAATCTAAATAGATAACCATGGAAAAGAAAATTAATTTAATGAACAATAAAGTAAAAATAAGGAGGTTATGGTATTATCTAGGTAACTAATCTTGATTAAAATTACTCCTTAAAAAAAAGAGACATCAACAGGAAACAACATCAGCAAGTGCTGTTTTTCAGAAAGTGTTGCATTGAATCCTGCTGTGCTTTGGTCGTTTACACATCAATTGGAGTCATTCTCATCGTTTCATTCAAGGGCCCCAATACTGCATATATGGATTAGCATTTTGGCTGGAGAAAACTGTTGTTGAGACTTCCAGCTTCAGTTATATATCCATTAAGTCTAACCTACTTATTTAGTTTAAACAGAATTTAGTGGCAAGAATAACAAAAATATTAATAATTTGGGGAAATGGAAACAGTGGAATTGCCAAAAGCATAACGTTCTGATTTATTAGCATTAGAACAATCATGACCAAAATAAATAAATTAAATTATAAGGGCAATCATTTAACAGAAACAGAGGCGATGTCCATTGTACCAAAATTACCTAAGATGAGAGAATTTCTTATTCCTGCCTCTGAGAAAGAGCTGCTTTCTTGATATTGCCTTTACTGTGATCCATCTATGTAAATTTCTCTGATCCATCTGACATAAGCTCTTGTTAAAATTAAACACTTTTTTTGGAGCTGTTCCATTCAAATGTGGTTTCCAGTACTCAAGTAATTTCTTGATTCAGCTCAGGGTGATCCCTGATGATTGAATACAGGTAATTCTTTTGGGTCTGTCAAGAACAAAGAAATCAAATTTGCTGATGACCCTGGTTCTTACAAACAGAGGATGGGAAACGGTACTCAAATACACCTGCTACGAATACTAAATCATTCTCATATTTTTATACAGTGTATATTCTCATACTAACATTTATTGCCCTTGTTCATTTTATATATTTGTTTTTTATTAGACATTTATAGCTCTTTCCTTGTAATTTGATTCATAATATGCACAATATTGTTTTGTTTTGTTTTTGGGGGGTTTTTTTGCTATTACTGATATGACTGGGTGTTGTTTCTGCTCAGCTGCAATAGTAAAGGTGGGCCAGAGTGGTTCAGCAAAAGGCTACATTATCTTTTGAGTTAATGAAACACCATATATAATGTAGAATCACCAGGTGGTTGGGGTTGATGCAGGGCTGCAGAGTGCATGACTCTAACACCAGAGACGGGGTTTGTATTCAGAATCAGTTCTGTGGTAAGAGATTTGTTTTGAAACTATGCCATGATCTTTCACTAAGTGCTGTTAGTAGTAAAAAGGCTGGAGTCACCATTGAACTATATTCAAATATAAGATTTTTGTGTCAATATATATATATATACACTGTATTCATAAATTATGAACAAATTTGTTAATACATTAACTTTAAAAAATGTTTTGTTGCAATTAGTTGTTTTACATTATCATAATTCTTATGAGGTACAGCTGAGTTCTTGACTGAAGATAGTTTATTTTGACCTTTGACCAAAATAAATTAGGTTTTGCCCACAGATTCACCCGAGATCTGCTCTTTTTGTAGACTAGCGTTTGGCATTTATGCTTCAGTTGACAGGTCACGGTGAAAAGAGACAGACATAATGGAAATGACAGATGACACAGGTCTCCTGGATGAGACAGGTTCTCACTAAGATAGATGACATTTGACTGGAATATTTTACCCAAACATTATGATTTTGTATTTCACATTTATTTCACAGCATCAGACATTGCCAGTCTGCTCATCAGATGCTGATAATATGGATAAAATGTTGAAATCTTTAGTACAGATTCCCACAAAGTGTAGCATGGCATATAAGATTGATTGACGATTGAACGAATGTGTGTTTGTGACATGCATTTTCAATTTGAAACCCACTCTTTAATCTGTGTTTGCTGAAGTAATAAATAATCAAATCACAGTACTGGTGAAACTGAGGGCAGATACTGTTTAATAAACAACTGAGCAACCAAACCGTGTTAATTTAAATACTGGTGTTTTAGATTTTTATGTTCAGTTTAGTTGAAACTTGTGCTGGATTTTATCAAGTATTATCCTCCAGGCCTAATAAAATGCAGTCAGAGCAGAAGCTCCAAAAACTTCTCGCAATTTCTAGACTGGAGGCTGAAGAGAGCAAGGGACAGCTTCTATAGTTGTAAAACAAAGACAACATGAAGCAGTGAAAACTGCAGCCCCTCTTAAGAGAGTCGGCCCCGACAGACTCCCATGTTAAAATGAAAATGACATTTACAAGCTAGTCCCCTGCAAAAAATATTGCATCTGATAGTTTCCCTTAAACAACTGTGAGTCATCTAGAACTCATCCCTCTGGATAACGGTGTTTGGCCATGGCCACATTGATTAATGGGTGTCCCAACAGCTGCTAGGGCTCGGCTCCACTGTTTCCCTAAATCGCTGAACTGGACCTTTTCACTATGTTTGTCAGTCGGTATTTTTTTGGACAACTATCTGTTATCTGTAATGCAATATAATGGCTTGCTCTGTGGTACAGAAGTTTGTACTTTGAAGGGTGCATTTAACTAAAGCTTTTTTATTAGTCCATTCTTAACTTGGCAGAAGAGAACCTGATTACCTGATTCTCGTGGAATGAATCGTCAATCGTTTTGAGTCATATTAAATAAAAAATCAAATCTTTTTGTAAATCTAAGGATTAGCGATGCTATTAAACCACACATTCATTGCTAATAACTTGTAAGTCACCAGTCATTATCCAGTGAGCATGCAGTTTCACAGTAAGATCCACTGGCTTGCCTATTCCAACAAACATGTTAACAGTGGAAATGCTCAACTAGTGGCTTTTAAATGGGACTCCTGAAATTAGTTGGTGATGTCAGTGATGATGTGGTACATGATAGCTACACCTCCTTACGATGGTAGTTAGTGTTAGCTGATAAATTAGCGCTCCATTCACTTGTTTGTATAAGGTGACTTTTGATTCATTAAAATGCGAAATGAAAAACAAATGGATCGCTTCCATCTTTTATATTATCTGTGGAAGTCAACCAGTGTTTTTCTGTTATCTATATCTAATATGAAAATTTGTCTGAAGATCTGAAACATTTAAGTTTGACATACAAAGAAAATAGGGAATCGGGAAGGGAGCAAACACTTTTTCACACTGCAGTACATTGGCAAATATATGTACCTCTGGCTTACAATGGCCTCCAACACCCTCCAGCACACTCTGATCAATGCTTGCGGAGTTTAACTTCTAGAAAGCAAGAATACAGCTTAATTTCCTTAAGATGGAGTGTTTAGTCATGATATGTGGCAGTTACTTGCTCACACTGAACCAAAAGCTTTTAGGATGCATTTAACTGAAGAAAAATTGAACTCCTCCTGGATACCGAGGCATGTAATTGAAGGAGACTTTTGTCAAAATTTGAACATTATTTTTCAGGCTCCATGTTTTAAGCAAAGAGCTTTAGGTTGAAGAGAAATTTGTCACAATACTGTTATGCTCGTAAATGGGATTATCACACAGAGAGAATCCTTTGGTGTCGTAAATCTTGAATAGGCTACATAGAGCCGAAGTAAAATGCTTTGTCAGATTTTTAAGGCACTTCTGTCTCCAAACACAGAGTTTGAAGAGTTAATCAGTAAAGATCTCTTAACCAGGTTTTTTTTTATATGAAACCCTCTGTTGACATTTATTGTAAAAACCTACCCAACTGGCATGCTTTTCTTTATCCTGGGAATATTGTACCATGAAAAACAAACAGAAATTGCCACAAAAAAGGATCAAAACCACAAGTTTGCAAGCAGAAAAATGTGAAACTGTCAACAAATCAACTTACCTGCATTGCTAATGTGCCATAATCAAGTCACTATATCTTATTTAATCTACACAAATACCCAAAATGTTACTACTTTTATTTTTCTTTTCGCAGACACAGTGCAGCAGAGTTTAGTATTGTTGTCATCATGAAGTTGCCAGACAACTACTTGTGGCTGTGTTGTTTTTCTTATCGAGGACTTGCTGAGTACTAATTTTACAGAACACAACACAAGCACATACACATTTTCTCAAAATATCAATTTATTATTTGAATGCAAAACATTATCTTTGGCTTTATGTTGTGCATTCATTTTAGTGGTGGTTTTGTCCATTATGGTCTTATCATTGTGGCAGTGACATTATGCAGCCAAACGGAGCAAAGCTGTTCAGAGCAAATTTCCATCACTCACTGACAAAATACAACATCATAATTAGAGGGCAAAACCTGTTCTTGTTGCTTCATGTCATATAAAAGGCAGTTTAGAAATGCAAAAGTGATTGTATGATCTGTAAGATGCGGGACTGGCTTTCATATCTTATTTGCTCTAGCCAAGAATATTCTGACATCAAAGGACATTTTTCCTGTTTTCGATGCTGCATTTTATTCCACATTAAATGAGTGTTGAAAATGAAATGAGATCAAGCTGCTAGTGAGAAAGTGCAGGTTTATGAAAAATTATAAAATGTCACAGTATGTGTGAGGATTATGGCACAGTCAGATTTACCTTTTTTAGGGATCTGAAAAGTGGGTGAATTCATGCTGATATCACAGCAACTTGTACATTTACTAGTCTACTTTATTTACCATTATTTTATTAGTCCTGTGTTTGACCTACTTTAGGTGTTTAAAAAAATGTTCATTTGGTACTGAGGACTCTAAAGCATGCAAATACAATATCCCACACACATTACACCACTACTAGGAAACATTTTTATAAACATCTAGTCCAGTTTTGGTGAGGCTGTGTGAATTGTAGCTTCCTTTTCTTAGATAACAGAAGTTACTCCTGGTCTTCTGCTACTGCAGCCCATCTGTTTTGAGGTTTGACAGATGCTCTTCTACCTTGGCAAGTGGTCATTTGAGTTATGTGATTAGTGAATATAATACTTGCATTACCTTGCAGTTGACCAATGAACCTAATAATGAAACCATTTAGTGTATATTCCTAATGTAATTACCAAACTCACAGTAAAATAAACTGGTCTGGATTAATTTACATAGTCACTCGATAATGGAAAAGTCCGTTTGAAGCTTACAGTCTAAGTAAATGAATAAATAAACAACTCTGTAGGAAAGGCAATTCAATACATAGTCATCAGGTGAGGTACACACACAGGTAACGCTGATATTTAAATAAGTAATCTGCCAAAAGTGACTGTTAGGTGTTGGAAGAAATTAGAGAAATTGTAGGCAGTAGGCAGGATCAAGTAATAAGGTGAAGCAAGAAACTGAGTAGTGACAGCTGGTGGGCAAGGGTGTCATACTACCATACCTGGCATTAATCAGGTGGACAAGAGGAGGAGGAAGTTGGGATTTCCATCCAGAAATAAGAATGCTTATGCTTGGATTAGGTTCACAGCAAAATTAATAATTAATGAATAGTTTAATCATACTTGCCACAGCATATATACTTAAGTTTCTCTGAGCATTAAAAAGTTAATGCCTGGTTTAACATAGATTTTCTTCAACTTCCTTCACATCTGTCATCATGTCAAAAGGATTACTGTCCAGAGTTACATGTGGCAGCAACTGAACTCAAACCTGTCAACTTTTCTACAAGATGGTTTTGTAGCTTACACAATACGAAATGTTTTAGATGAAGTGTTTTCAAAAATTTAAAGTGAGTTCATCAAACCGATCATTAACCTCTATATACAAGCATAATTCGTGGCAAACATGACAGAACAACACATTGTTATACATACCGCATTCATAGATACACATACATTCACTTGACACTGCCCATTCATAAAACTGTGTCTTGAAAGCAAAATTTACATAAAATGTAACAATGTCAGTAGAACAGGGGAGTGTTACAGAAAGGCAAATAGGCTTAAACCAAAACGAGTGGTGGAATACAGCTCGAGATCTTGATTTCAAATGCATATTATTAAAACACATGAAATCACAGCAAAAAAAAGGTTTGTGCGCTGTGTGATATAATCAACTGTGAATATATACAGAGAAAGGACGGGCATAGTTGGAAGTGAAGTCTCCTTTCATCATAAAGGCTTTCCTTGCCAACTCTAAACTGTGTTAAAGGATTGCTTCATATCGTGCTAATCTCAGAACGTTGAAGGGAGAGGGAGCACGCTAGTCTCCCAATAAAGACCAGAGATTTATTTACAATGTGATGCACAAACAACCATAAAAAGTTGCTGGCCTCTCAGCTTAAAAAACACAAGCCTAAAGATAGACACTACAGATTCCAAGGAGAGTCAATCCTACTTCCAGCAAGCCAGTTGTGGCCACAAAAATTACAGTAAATTAAAGAATGCAAGCAAACAGGCTAACAAGACTGAACACTGTTCAAGGTGAACAGTGAGATTGTTTTCACTTTGATACACTTAGTACATTAAATTCAATTCAGTTCCGTTTTATTTTATGGGGTGATCGTGACTCAAGAGTTGGCAGTATTACAATATTATATTAACAATATTATGATCCCCTAGGAGCAAGATCTTTGGTGACAGTGGAAAAGAAAAACTCCCTTTTAACAGAAAGAAACCTCCAGCAGAACCAGGCTCAGGGCTGGATGTCTAGATTACTAATAGGATGATGTCTATTAAAAAAATCAAAATATATTTAATCTGGCATGTCGAACTAATGGAAACCCTCACACCAAAAATTCTTACTTGATTGTTTAGCTTTAAAGCATCATGCATGAACATTTTATCCAGTTGTTTTACTTTGTCACCAAGACAGTTAAGACTTCTATTTTAGACTCCAAGCATTTTTATTTTTTTTTATATTTCTGTTATAACAATTCTTTCATCTTTTTTTGTTTTCAGCTTTCGCCTCCATCACCTCTGTTTTTTGTTTTTTTATTTGTGGCCTCTACTGGGAAGGGAGTCCTGAAATGTGAACTTGTGAAATTCATTTTCCATGCAGGGCAAGTTTTCTTCTGCACTGTGTAAAAAAACATCACAGCATGCTTCCAAATGGTCTTTTTTGTAGGTCATCCTTGGACAAACTTCAAAAAGGGGGTGGTTAGGAAAGTAATGCAATCACTGCGCTTATATTTACAGTCCTTTTTAGGAGTAAATTACCTGCCTGAATATTTTGTCTTCCCATTTAATATTCCCTATATTATGGCATTCATTATATTACACCACATTAGGTATGCTCTTATATGCTATTTCATTTTACCCACATACAGCCTAAAGCTTTGTTGTTGTTCATTCATTCCAAGAAAAAAAAACATGCCCATCCTTTCAAATACCCTGGGACTTCAAGCTGTTGTTAAATCTGCCAGAGAGTATCTCACTGGAAAGAGCTACTGGGTGCCCAGGGTTTCACCGAAACTGTTATGGTTATACTTCCCTTCCATGCTCACTGTGTTAATTTCTCAGATATGACCAAACCCCAGAACTCCACTGAGCTCCTGCAGAGATTCTTAACCAAGGACACATTTGAAATTAGCTCCCTGGAGTTGGTAGTGCTTTATGTTTAAAACTGGAGTTGTATGAAACTATATAAACTCACATATCTTTCCACAATGCATTAATATAGTACAGTTTATTTGATCTTGTGAGAACCTGTACAGTATAGCACATAATCAGTGAAAGTGGAAATGGATACTGTTCAGAAATGTTAAAAAAGCACCTTGATTAACTATATATTTCACAGTTTTTGATCATGCTGCTTGACCCTGTTAAACAATTTATTCTGATTCCTTTTGTTACACTAAAGCCTAGAGTGGTGTGGAGAAGCGGTTTACCCTCATCCTGATTTCCTATTTATTGTGTGTATGTCACACTTCAGTGTTTCAGACCATCAAACATTTAAATATTAGACAAAGATAAAGTAAACACAAAATGCAGTTCCTAATTGAAAATGTTTATTGTTAAGTGAGAAAACCTACATGGTCCAGTTCAAAAAACTGATTGCACCCTAAACGTAATAACTGGTTGGGCCACCCTTAGCAGCAACAACTGCAATCAGGTGTTTGCAGTAACTGGCAATGAGTCTTTTACAGCGCTGTGGAATTTTGGGCCACTCATCTTTAAAGAATTATTCTAATTCAACCACATCGGTGGGTTTGAGCATGAACCACCTTTTTAAGGTCATGCCATAAAATTTCAATGGGACTAAGGTCAGGACTTTGACTAGGCTACTCCAAAGTCTGCATTTTGTTTTCTTAAGCCATTCATGGATGGACTGGAGTGTTTTGGATAATATCAAAAGTACAGACATTCAGTGCTTAAGTAGAAATACAGATACTGGTGTTGAAAAATAATCCAGTAAAAGTTGAAGTACTGATTCATCTTCTTTACTTAAGATAAGATAAGACAATAGAATATTCTAGAATAGAATAAGAATAAGATACTGTACACTACTGTACAGAATAGAAGAGAATAAAATAAAATAATATATACAATAGAATAAAATAGAATATAAATGCTGTATACAACTGAGTAAAAATACAACTTTGTTAGAAAAAGAGTATTGCATTTAGTCTTATCGCACATGTGTGGATTTGTGTGTTTGATCAGCTGCAAAGTCTTTGTTGTGGAGTCTGACAGCAGTGGGGAGGAAGGACCTGTGAAATCTCTCCATCCCACATTGTGGGTGCTGCAGCCACTGAAGGAGCTGATCGGTGCTGTCAGAGTCTCCTTCATGGGGTGGGAGATGTTGTCCAACAGGGATGACAGCTTAGCCACCATTCTCCTGTCACTTACCACTTCCACTGGGTACAGAGGGCATCCTAAACCAGAGCTAGACCCTCCGGATCAGCCTGTTCAGCCTCTTCCTGTCCCCAGCAGAGATGCTGCTCCCCCAGCAGACCAAACTGTAAAAGATGACCGAGGCCACCACAGAGTCATAGAAGCTTTTCAGGAGTGGGGCCTTTACTTCAAAAGACCTGAGTCTTCGCAGCAGGTACAGCCTGCTCTGCCCTTTTCTGTAGAAGTAAAAGCCGTACACGTATACTGTGTGTATATATATATATATATATATATATATATATGTACTCAAAGTAAGAAAGTAAACAGTAGCTCTTTGGATGACATTGCTTTTTTGGTGCAAAGCTAACTAAACTAACAAAACTAACGAAATAAATGATAATGCAAACTTCATCGGTCTCACATGTACAGACCCAGTATCTGCTTTAAAAACTTGAGGATTACATTTAAGCTTTGAATTTCCATTTATCAAATAACGCTGAGCAGTTCATGCCTTTCAATACATTCTCTCTTCTTCCTTTCCTGTCCTGCATTTGTTATCTTTTGCCATCTCTGAAAGAAGTTTGCTCTTTTTCTTTTGTCTCCCTGTAAAATACAGAGAGCTGAAAATTCTACTTAAGTACAGTAATTAAGTATTTGTACTTTGTTACTTCCCACCTCTACAAACATACAAAAAAAACTGGAAATTAGGAAGGGGACAAACACTTTTTCACACCATTGTATACGACAACAGATTTGGACACTGCACAAATATAAAAAGAAAAAGATTGTATTTTTTACTGCCAGATTCTTTAGTTAACACTGACGTAAAAAACATCAAGGACAGAAAGGGAAACATGATATTGCAGGGTGGCAAAATAAACTCTTTTATCTAAGCTTACGTAAAAAAAAAAAAAAAAATCAAGACCATGTTTTTTTATTGTTCTAGAATGCTGCGAAAATCTGAAATAAACGTAGGTATAAACAAACAGGTTAACTTTATGCATCTTTTTTTCCTGTGCCAAGGGGTCAAATAACACTACCAGGAGATTTTTGACAAAGAGGGACTGCAAGCCTATAATATTTATAGAACAATTTATCTATCTGCCCTGTTGATAGACTACATCCACAACACTGTGGATAGTTTGTACATCAACATGCGGTATATGTGAAAGATTGCATAGAGACAGAGCAGAAAGTTTTAAAATTACAACACTTCCATCTCTTTTTATCACTCGCTGAATACATAAGTATTCACAGTTATAACGCTGGTGATAATAAGACCACATTATCTTTCATGCATGGTTTTGTTTGCATTTGTCACACTGAGGTATGGACAGATAAGACATATCAGACAATTAATCACTTACTTTTGCCATCGCGTACAGAGGCAAGTCAGTTTGTCACCCCTTAATGCTCTGTTGCCAAGTGTTGGCCAGTGACTGGAGCTCGGAGTGCAAGCAGAGCTCATTCAGGACTCCACCTGTCATTGTTCCCACCTGCTCTTGTTGGTTGTCAGAATAAGTTGATGTTTATTCAGAGTGGGGGGCAACGTCCTTTACCTGTCTGTGGATTTGCAGTATCTCAAAATGTCACTTTCACAGTGAGGTGTGAGGTGTTCTGTCAGCAGGTCCTACCCCTCCCATCTCTTGAAGCCTCCCAAACAGGATTTCATAAGCACTGAAAGATCAGGATGTGGACAGCACACTTAAATTAGAAAAGAGTAAAGCATTGATATCTGAATTCATCCTTGTAGAGGTTGTAAAATATTTCAGCTTTTCAGCAGGACTATATCGTATCTGACACGTAAAAGGGCCAAAACCTCCCAGCTTGTTACTGTTATCTGTTGAGAGGGATGTGGGAGGGCACATTTGATACATCAAACGTTTTAAACTGTGTGGATGATAGCTGCATATTTATGTTTGACCAGAAGAAGCGTTTGATTGTAAAGCATTCATTTCTGACTTTGTCCTTGTAGGTCTTTTTGTCAAAGTCACTATCTACTCCCACAGAGATATGTGAGGTGCACTGCAAAGAGCCACACTACGTGCAGTTTGTAGCTGTGTGTGTGGGAGTGTGAATAAGTCAGAATTATTATAGTTCTGTATTTTCTAATTGGCTTTTATTTGTTTTAACTTTTTTTTAAATTCCGTTTATTTAGCTTAGAGAATGGGTTACTTGGTTTTAGTTATCTTTAGTTTTAATTAATTTTTTTATTATTATTATTATTAGGCATGTGGCACAGGCCAACTCAGCTGTTAAAACAGAATGCACTTATGATGGCTAAAAGTGTGTTAGGCTCAAAGCCTTCAGATTAATCCACTTTGAGGAATTGAAATTAAGATGATAACAAAGAGCACACTAGATAAAACCTAAATGAACTTGAGTGGCACACAGCAAAAAATCCATGCATAAATTTCACTTTTCCCTGAGTCGTCATTGCAGATAAGTGGTACAGTAAAGTTTTCTGTCATTCGCCTCATCTTGAACATAGATGCCGCTGACCCGTGAAAGAGCTGGAAATTCTCAATTTATCATCAGCTTGTGTCACAAGTGTGAGAACAGGATATTTACTGTCATGTGTGTGTGCTCTGGGTGTAATACCGTCAACTTCAAGCGTCAGCTGTGTCAGAGTAGCTGGACTTTTCTCCCGTGCCTTTGCCCGTCCTCAATCAGTTTCACCATGCTTGTCATCAGCAATGTTGTTCCCTGTTGAGGCAGTCTCCAGCCCAATGTCCCTTCTGAAAGCACTTGAAACAGATTTCCAGGTCATGTCGTCCTGTTCTGGAGCCATCTCTTTCTCTGGCAGGACCCTGATACATGGTTGAAGTCAGGGGTTTTGGCACAGATGCTGTAGCTTGGATAGATTGGTACATCATTAGGGCTGCCACATGGAGCTCTTTGTCAGTTGTCTCCTTAAACTTCTTTCGTTTTCTATTCTCTATATGAATGGCATCGTGTCTGACCCTACATAGCATTATGTCATCGTCAGTGCTATGTTGTCTGCTGATGTGTTGGATATTTACCAGATATTTTCACCCAGTCAGGAGTCATGGCTTCTTCAATTTTGGCCAAGTTCAAAAGATTAGTAGGAGCTGGAGAGGCAGCTGCAGGGTCCCCACGATGTCTTTTGTGGTGGGTTATGGTAGCAAACTCTGATGTGGAAGTGGTTTTCCTTCCCAGTGAGTCAGCTTGTTGATGTGAAAACTCTGGTGGTCAGTAATGAGTCAGTGGAAGAGTCTGCTGGCATTGTGCTCTGTCCATCTTTGTTTTATGGTGGCAGTGGAAGTCAGGGTCAAGCAGGAGGCATTGCAGGGGAGCAGCCAAGGCCGTGATTCACGATAACAAACTGAAGCTTTAAGGAGAGATACAGAAAAGATTTTTTATCTGAGGAGATTCGATTTGATCAATGTGCTTTCCCCCTGAGCCTTTTTATTAGTTTCCATTTTTGTCCTTTATTTCTTAATTACATGTCTACATGTTTAATGCCTCCAGGTGATTTTTTTACTTTTATTTTATGATCTGTTTTTTTTCCCCACAACTACATTAGGAGTCTTATGCTGAATGTTCCCCGTTGTGGAAACCCAAAACGTTTTACAGAGTATGCATTACGCTAATATACTGCATTACACTGTACACATTTTGATTGAATAAATTGCAATTAAACTGTCTGCTAAACCCTGATGAAATCTTGCTTTAATAAAAATTACCTATCTGCATGTAAAGTCAAAATCGTGGACATTCATTCTATTATTCTCCTTAAACGGTAAATGGTAAAATTCAGTGTGTGTTAACTCATAACATCAGATTTAGGGTTCTTATAGGTTATTTTAGTCAACCATTATAACACGTTCTTGGGACCTACTGTCCGGGTCACTAAATTTTATTCAGCAAAATAACAAGTGCCATAGATCATTAGAGGAGAGCTGCCGTTAATAAGTGTGACTGACAAATATGTTTCATTAAGGTTGCCAATGAGAGCAAAAAAGTGAGTAAAAAGTGTGACTTGACCAGAAAGGCTCTCTACAAACATTCCAATGTGCATGTGCACCTTTTTATTTCCACCACATGAAGTAAAATTTTCTCTTTTTTAAAGCAAGTGATGACAACCCACAAAAAAGACACCATACTCTATATGCCAAAAATTTATTGGGATAAGAAGTTTGTGCATTGTACAGCATAACAACACTTAAGGCAGCCCTTACAATCCAAAAACAACTTTGCCATTTTTTAGTTTGGATAAAACAACAAGGAAAATTAAATAAGTGTGAGTGCAAATGTCTTTTATTTCCTTTCCAACTAGCGCTCTTCCTTAGCCAAAATGTGCACATATCAGTGTGTCTTTAAATGTTGTCTCTTGTCCGTCAGAGATCTTGGCTAACTGCTACTGGAGTTTGCTCTCTTGTTTGTTGCCAATATAGTTGTTTTGCTCTCCCAATTTTCAGTGTCGTTTACTCAATATGTGCATAAAATTCTAGCAGGATTACATTTTTGATACTTTAGATCCTGCAACCAAATGCATTTTTGTCAGTGTGATAAGCAGACCTAGGAAATGTGGAAAGGAAAAGCTCTGTGCTTTCCTTATTGTAATTATTGTGTATACTAGCTTGGTTAAGCTTTTGACTCAGTTTTACATGGCTTGACGCTTACATGAATCCAATACACACATTTCAGATGATCCTACACTGAGAGATAACAACATCAGGCTATTGTTTGTTCTCTTTTCTATCTGGCAGGCGCCTTTTGATGTTTTGTGAATAACCAGGTGAGTGTTACCTCAAATTTTAAGTGATTCTAATGCATATGTGACCATTCTCTTGCCAGTCTGTCATTGTAGGCGCATATTTATATTCCAGTGGGTGTTAAAAAAAAAAAAAAAAAAGAAAATATCATTTTTGGAGAATTTTCTTAATACCACATTTTTTAAAGCTTCTGTCATCTTAAATGTGCATCATACAGTCCAGTAAAGCAAAACAGTAGGCAGGTAATCTTTTGCACCACTGTGCAGCCACATCTGTGAGTGGCTACTCTGCCCTTCTTTATTGGATGGTAATCTTGCAAAGCAATACAGTGAGGGGAATTGATACCTTCAACCTGAGTCATTCCTACTCTGTATGTGTTAAGTGTTGTTTTTTGATTGCCATCTCTGTGACTGAGCACTGAGATCCTCATTTCAGTGTGAGGACTCCTGTGTGGACTCAGGATGTTTAGATAAGCTGAAAAGTCTTGTAAATGTGATTGATCTTACTGACAAAAATTAATAAAAGGTGCTGCAGGGCACAGACAGGAAAGTCCAACATGGATGAGCCAAATGAACAACAAATAACTAAATAAGTCCAAAAGGAGAAACTAAAACTGAGGGATAAACATGGACACGTGCAGCGAGGGATGCTGGAAAGCAGAAAGACTGATAACTAACCAGAAGGGCTGAGCTATAAATACACAGGGAACTAATTGGGAAATGGCATCCAGGAGAAACTAATCTGGGTAGGACAGAAAATCACATAAGCAAGAAAAACAGTGTAAAAAAAGGAAGTAATATATCTGAGGTGGAAGACCGAAAGGGAGACTGAAAATGCACAAAAATGATGTGAACTAGACAAGAAATCACAGGTGGCATGGTGATTTCACTTGTGTTACAAGCTTCACATGCTTTTTCTTCTCTCGTAAAGCTTTAACCATACCATACCATTTATTTGATAAAGCACATTTAAAAACAGCGTGAGAGCTGATCAAAGGGCGGGCACATTCATACTGGGTAAGCAGCACTGAAGTTAGCTTCAGTGCTGCTTAGCTGTTTCTGGAGGTCAACATAATATCACTACAGGGGTTATTTTGGTAGCCTTTAGGTAGCAAAAATAGCAATTTTCCCTATGTCTCTTCACTTTGCTGTGTCTGTGTTCATGACACTGGAAATTTGTAAAATGGTTTGTTTCCATATATGGTCATGAGTTGGGTGGTTTGTGTTTTATAAGAAAACCTCCTGGACAGGAGTTTGTAAACATGTGATTCCAAACTAAGTATTTTTTCTGTACATTACCAAGTAGTTTCATTGTATAGATATAACTCAAGAGAATTGAACATGATAGAAACTAAATAATCTTAGAAATTGCGTTTTAATAAAATAACAAGTAATCCATATCACACATCCCAATTTACATAGATTATAAAGTCTTGACTAAAGATTTGTCAAATTCAGTCCTGTTTTGTGCCTAACACTTTTACCTTCTTTACTTGTTTTTTTCCCAACTTGTAGACCTTTTTGTGCACAGCTGTATGCTGGCTAGAGATGGCATTAAGTGGGCAGATCTATTAGATTAAAGCTTCTTTAATCTAATAGATCTGCCCATTTTTTGAGTGGTATAATTTCCCCCTATATTACTAGCAGCAACAAGACAGTAATTAGTTATTTCTCTTTTTTAAATAAATGATAATGCTACCACAGACTTACTGCTCCACTGAGACTCTAGAATTGCCTCAGCAGCTGTGTAGTTTATCAATAATAATATCAGAAAAGACAATTTATATAGTATATATCCTCTCCTATCATGACAAAGGAGAGAAAGAAAAGAAATTCAAGAAAGTTACCAAACCTCATGTGGTATGCTTACACACATGCTTTAAAATGACATGGTTAGCCTTTTTCATGCTGTTTTGGTATTATGCATGAGACTGCACAGACAGCAAAGACTGCATACTCTGATATTCTTTTTTTCACGTTTTGAAATTGTTTATTCAAGTAAATCAATAGATGCAACATGTAAGACATTGTTAATAAACCCGCAAAGGACCCTGAAAACATGAAAAGAGCACCACTGTCATGAAACACCAGTAAAATGAACCAGTACAACCAGTGTAAAAGCCCACTGTGAAAGCAACAAGCTTACTACCAATACCTCGGTCACAGTAACTATGGCTGCTGCAAATGATATTCTGAATATTTTGTTATAATGCGCTGGTGTCTTTCAATGAGTCAAGACCCTGAGCTTACAAGCTCTGCTGCTTTAAGCTTTTGGATGACCAAACCTGAGCCATTCCCCACCGAGAGATAAAAGAGAAGGACGAACAGAGATCAGAAGAAAGACCTAGTCAGCCAAAGCTGTTTAATGTTAAGGTCAAATTAAAATCAATGTCTAGGAGCTAGAACAAGAGCATTGGGCACTGTTATGGAGCAACAATTCATTTTCCCTGCTCCCGCATTGTTTATTTCCCCATCTGTTTGCCACAAATTAAAATAACTCATCATTCGCATAATGAATCATTTATTAACTAGGTCTTGAAAGCTTTTCAAGTTTTGTGTATACAAGTATTTTTTGCCATTTGTCTCAGGAAAGAAAAGAAAAGTGTCATAGAAATGTGTAACAAAAAGGTGTTATTATAAAAAGCAGGATGATTGTGGTTACATGATTAAAGTCATATAATTTGGAAGGATTTCAAAAAGGTATCACTGTACAACATTGTTTAAGGTTTCCACAGTTTCTAATTTATGAATAAACAAAAACTACAAATAATAAGTAGCAAAGGATTTGCTAATGTTCACTAACATGCTTTCTTATAAACTTGTGTTACAAAATTTGACATACGGTTGAATAATAATAAATCTCACAGCCGCACACTGGGTCAAGATTGTTTTTTTGTTTTGTATTTGGACCGTGTGGGAGTGGGGATTTCACTGTAGCCCATCCGTCAGCCAGTCTGTGGCCTTTTTCAATAAAGGGAGGTGGGAGGAGGAAATGAAGGAGGAGTAAGAAGCTGGAGGAAGGAGTGAAGTGGAGTGCAATGAAGGAGCTTGTCTGGAGTTGTATGCTTAGTTCTACTTAGCAATGTGCACTGTTTTAACCTGTAACCAACACATTGGGGTTGGGTATAAAGGAAGAAATCTACAGTTTTCTTTTACTGATTTTGAGGTTGTGTAAACAATAAGAGTTGTGCTCCCAGGACCGAGTGTGGATATTCCCTACCTAAAAACACAAGTTTGGGAATTGGTTGCTCTTTTTGTTTAATGTAATCGTCTCTCTGTCTACAAGCAGGTCAGTAACCCTTTCTGTCGTGTCTTTTGGCCTTGGACTGTTGGCTGGAATTGCATTTCCACATCATAGGCTTTGCTGTGGAAAAAATAAATAAAAATAAATTATTATATCACATGCTCTATGTTAGCATAAAGAATCTTTCCTGGTCATGTTTAGAGCTTTTTTAAAAAAAAACAAAACAAAAAAAACTTTTAATGCATTTTATTTATTCTCACTTTTTATTAAATGTTTTAACAGTTTTTAAATTAATTATTAGCTACATTTCCACATGCTTACACTTAAAAGAAATTTCACTTAATTCTAGATATATAGAATATAATATTATAGAATATAAATATAGATATGAAAACGACAGGTAAGAAAATATGTTTTTCTGAGAGTGAAGCGGAAAAGTTTTACTCCGGTAACCTGGAACAGCGATTCATCCTCCACTAGAAACAACATGTTGATTTGTGGTTTCTATCAGACTCTCCAGTAACTGTCTCGGCTTAATGGATTCATTTATTCAACTGACCCTGAGCACTTTACCACCGGGTTATTATTTTCACGCTGTGTGCTTACTCTTTTGACAAAAAATATTTTCTCAGCTATTTCTAAATGGCAAAGCAGACCTTTGAACTGTTTGTCAAGCCATTATAAATTCAATACAGACTGAATATACTTTATAAAAATGTGCCATTTTTGTGTACATTTTGGTTTTTGTTCAGTGTGTGAAATGGGTCCACATGGGACTTTATATAGGGTGGATAAATTATTGCAAACTTTACTCTTTGCATTTCCTCATAACTTGATCCTCTTCGTGTTTGTTTTTCTTCCTTTATGAAAACAATAACAGTGTGTGTTGCACATGTATAGATACTATAGCTCCACAATAACAACAATTTACACTTTGAAGGATTAAAAGATTTATCCCAAATATTTACTATAATACAAACTGCATTTGGCAACAATAAATTAACAATAATAACCATTTTTTGACTGCAGCCATTGTTTTCTTTAGTTTTTTCTTCTTCAGTCTCATGGGTAGTGTAGGAAAATGTCTGGATTTACAGGATAAGATGAATCTTGAAATCTTTTTTTCCTTGGTAATCTCCTTTCCCAATTTGAAATAAAAAGAAAGTTTAAATGTCCTGTTAAATTCAGGTGGCTGTCGAATATATATTTACATATTTTCAAACAAAGGAAAGAATTTATTCAAGACATGTCTGCAATATTTACATGAAAATCATATTCAGAAGGATCTACATTAATTATACATCGTGCCATGTTTTCAAATGGGCTTATACTACTAAATAATTTATACACATTACAATGGTTAAACACTAGGTTCACTTTTATCTTAAACTGCCGACAGATAGCTGTCCATCACAACAGCTTTTTACCTAAATGTGTATCTGTTGTTAAAAAAAAGTTGAATTTATTCAACATTTACTGCAGAGTAGTAGTATAGCAGTTAAGACTGCTGTGAAATTGCAAGACAGACTTCCATCCAACTGTAAGTTTCGTGTTGCCTTGTTTGCAGGTTTTCTCCAACATACTGTCCTTCACCTGCAGCATTTTAAGCTGCTCTGTCATAACAAAGGCATGGAGAAGGATAAATTCAAAGAACTTTGATATACAGTTGCGATCAGAAGCCTGCATATACTCAACATGGACGTGAATGTCATGGTAATTTAGGGCTAATTTAAATTTTTCAGGGTGGAACGATTATACAGCATATATCTTTATTGACTTAAAAAACCAAGAATTGTGTGCACAAGCTTGAATTTATTTTGGACCGCTCACACACCCAAAGGACTGTGGACAAATTATCGAGTCATTAGTTGATATATTGTGAATTTGGTCATCTGTGATTTGTTGCTGAGTTTGGACAGCAACAGATAACCATTTATTTACAGCTAACCTGAGTAAATAAAGAGCGAGTCTTATTCACATGGAAGTAGCTGCAATATCGAGGCTCAGAGAGGCTCTGTGAGAAGGGAGAAATACATTTAATGACAGCAAATGCAAAGGGATGCAAATGCAAAAGGATTGCAGTTAATGAATGTTTTCAAAGTCTTTGTAACCTTACCTGTCCAGGCAGAATGTTGAACCGAGAGATAGAGATGTTGGAGCTCAGAGACAGAAAAAGGCGACTCAGTGGAGAGTGGACGGGCAGATGCGTTCCAGGTAGGTCTGCATTTCCAAGGAGTATCAAACATGTATAGTGCAGTGACAGTGCTGGTGCTGTTGCTGTTTTACTCCAGAGAAGAGAAACGGGTAGGTTTAGGGATAGGTAGGAATTCTAGAGAATTAGAAGGAAGCAGATTAGAAACAGGAATTACTTTGTGAAAGTAACAGAAGTCTTAATTATACACGCTTAGTCAACTTACCGCTAAAGTGGAGACAAGAGTCTGTCAGAGAATCACTGTCACAGTTCCCCATACTCACAAGAGAGATGAGCTGCGGGTGTGCATGAGCAAGCCAGGAAAGAGCAGCTCCAGCCATCTCTCTACCTGAGAGCAAGGTTGAGAGAGAACCAGAGTCAGAATGACAAAGAGAAAATGATCAAAACTGTCAAATGCATGAATGAAAAATGAAGAAAAAATCTTTTAAATAATGAATTTAACACTATGCCGTTACTCCTAACTTTAAGAGTGCACAAAAATAATCAACAAAATATTTTTGATGTAATATCTACATTTTTTGATTTCTATTTAATATGTAATTTATTGATAGGAGTTTGCTTGTCAATCATACTTTTCTCCATCTGAAATCCCTGAACTCCAGCTCAGGTTCTTGGCACTCATCTTGATGAGCCATCTGCCTTAAAACACACACTATGTAACCATAGGGTGAGACTAACAACATCTGAATAGCAACCTCATAAGGTGAATAAGTCAATGGCGATGGAGGAACTCACCGATAAGAGAAAAACAAAAACAAAACAAAAAGTAGTGCTTGTATCAGTGCTTTTTAGAAAGTGTTATGGTTTATCAATGTTGTTGCTTTCTTTTAGTTCAGTTATTCATGTATGTAAAATATCTTGTGCATTTCAGCTTTAAATCTCCTCTAGGTAATTTCACACATTGATGGTTTCCAACTGCAGGCAGTCTGAAATGGCCTGATGATTGTCAGGATAGCAATGAAGTTCTTGTAAACCAAAGTCTTAAGCTCAACATCTGTGATATCCAGCTTGTATGGATGGAGCTGATGAGAATGTTTTTGTGAGTGAACTTTTGCTTCATGTGCAAAGTGTCCTTTCAGATTAATGACCACAATCAATGGCAAAATAAAACTTCAAAATTGAAGCAGTACACCAAAAGAGTCAACTTTAATCTCACGGTTCAGTCTTGTAATTTATAGCTTTATTGCCATATGTACAATTTAAAAAAAAAATCCTACTTGGGAGCCAAGTACATGAATTTATATTAAAGCTTAATTAAAGCTCAGTATTCTGCAGTTAGTTATCCAAATGGAAATATTTAAGTATATGACATATCAGCCTTTATGTGACTTTTAATGTGCCTTTTTGTTTGTTAGGATGATATTATTTCTCAGTCACTGCACAGAAATTGAAGTCCAGTTGGCATGGGGAATATTTATACTTATTTCATCTCTGCAAGCCATCTGAGGTGAAGTCACAAACATTCATAACTCGAACCACTAAAATAAAGTGTTTTCATTGAAGTCTGTCTGGGCAAGTTGCTTTGTGGAGGTCCTGTTCTGACCTGAGGATTCATCAATTTGTGATGTTTCCTGGATCTTCTCCTCACACCCTCCATATTAAGAATTTCATATTGTGGGAGTAAAAGAAGAGCCAAATCAGATGCAATAGGCCAATTTTGACAGTGTGTTTAGTAGTCT
>VUQR01026921.1:0-14055 GCA_015108515.1 Hemichromis elongatus | reverse complement strand
GATCACGGGCAGTAACAGAGCTGACCTCAGTGCGACGTGCAGCTGAGGCAAAGTTCGGGGACTCGCGCCCTGCAACTGTCCGGGCTTTATTTTATAGTTACAAATAGTTACACAAAAACTTGTCATACAATGATTGGATGAAGTGCATATCTCAAACAGTGGAGACACAGTATACAAAACAACTCCAAGTTATGTTGTGAGAAACACATCAGCAGACATTCTGGGAACTCCGGCGGCAGTGAATCTCCTTCTAGTCTGCAGCCCGATAAGAGAGACTGCTGCTGAAGGTTTCTGCTGATCTTGCAAACCTCCTTTTGTTCACACAAAGGTTACATTAAGACATAACAGTGAATGAAAGTAGTTTTCTTTAAAACGGTATAATCAACTTACTAAAGATTATATGTACTCGCTAAAGATTATATGTAGGTCTTCATGCAGACAAACTTATTGCTCTTATTTTTCTATTAACATACAGAGATTTTCAGTAGTACAAGCATTTACAAATTTTTCTTTTCTCTCAAGTGTAAATGCAGGAATTTGCACATAGCTTTATGGAAGCTTAAAGGAATTATGTTCACTGACAGGACTCCTACTCTGCCGAGAAAAAATAAATAAATAAATAAATAAAAAGCCATTACTTCCTGTCACCCATGAAGCCTGACAAGATTTGAGCCTAGTTTAGCATTATTAAATTTTGTCATGACATTCATTATTTACCAACTGGGCCAGTTCTAGAGAGGCATGTATGAGGGGGCAGACAGAAATGTAAAGGGGACACATGGTGGCGGTGGAGGCAGGAAAGGGGTGGTGGGGGTTGTGTGGTGCTCTGGATAATAGCTTTTGTCATGTAATTGGATTGCACTTTGTCAGGCCTCTACTCTAAGACCTGAGCAACTTGGCCCATCAGTTTCTGCTGGTCTCTGCCTAGTGCTGTGTGAGCCTGCGCACAAACAGAGCATGGAAGGAAAGAGGGAAATGTGAACGAGAGGTGAAACTGATCAGCTACTGTAATGTAAAGCTAATGTAATCAAATTTAAAAGTCTCTTTTTAAAATTTGTTTCATTAGTTTTAATCTTTTAACTTTATGCATCAAGCAAAAATTAAATTATATGCAACATTCTCTGACCGGAAGAAACTTGTTTTACAGTAAAACCTATTTTCTGCATATTCCAGCATATAAAGTAAAATCATTTTTTTGTGTTTAAACTCACTCTTTCAAATAGATGCAAGTAAACAAAGCAGAAAATAAATAAAATCAAAGACTGAGCCGTCCCGTTGCTCTGTTTTCATCTGTATAGCAGGAGTAGGGCAGGCGGATGTTTGCCCTGGTGAAGGTGTGCCGCATTGGTCATGTCAGTGGAAGGATCCGGGAGTTTCTCTGTGAATTTTACTTTCCCGTGGCAGTGTACTCGGTGCTTGCTCAGACGTTTAGGGTTTTTTTTCGCTGTAAAAATAAGTTTTATTCCCACGCAGTGAACAGCTAACGCTAATGTTTCACTTTTTACAGAATGAAACTCAAAGTAAGGTCAGTACTTCCACGCTTTAAACGCTGCATGGTTGTCCTCTCTCCCACCCTCGATATATTATCCATTGTTGATTTGCAGTAATGCAGCGTGCTTACGGGAAAGTAACAGTAATCTAATTACTTTTTTTGCAATCCAAGTCTCTGATTGGTTGGTTTTGTGGAACACTTATAACAGTGTATAGAGAGATGAAACTGTCACATCTCAACGCTCACGACTGTTACAGATATATCAACAGTGTTGAAAATCCATTTTAAATAGGGATTGTATCCTGTCTTCCTTCTCTTATTATAACCAGTTGTGAGCCTGGTTCTGCTGGAGGTTTCTTCCTGTTAAAAGGGAGTTTTTCCTTCCCACTGTAACCAGGTGCTTGCTCATAGGGTGTCAAATTATTGCTGGGTTTTTCCTCTGTATGTATTTTTGTAGGGTCTACATTGCAATATAAAGTGCTTTGAGGTGACTGTTGTTGTGATTTGACCCTGTATGGTAAAAGTCTGTATTGTGATTACTAATGCAGTGTAGAGCAAGGGTGTCTAACTCCAGGCCTTGATCCAAAACAGCTAATTTAAATGGCTACATTACCTCTTCAACATGTCTTGATGTTCTCCAGAAGCCTGGTGATGAATTAATCATTTAATTCAGGTGTGTTGACCCAGGGTGAGATTTAAAACCTGCAGGACACTGGCCCTTGAGGCCTGGAGTTTCCAAACCCCTGGTGTAGAGGATGGACATCAGCCAAGATAGCTGTGAAACATCTGTTGACATCTTGTTGAATTCAGTTATGCAAATCCACCAAGATGAGCATATAAGCTGATCACATCATATACACTAAGAAAATCTACTGAAGCCCTAATAAGAAACTATTGTAAATTGGGATTCTTATGCTGAGCCACTATACAGATCTTAGGGTTCCCCCACCTATTAAATCCCACTGTAACTCTTGACTGTACTCATTTTACTTCTTGATTGTGGAGGTAAAGTCTACAATGTACCCTCAGTCTACAATCTATCCTCTACAATGTAGGCTACAGAAAAAAAGCTGTCTTTCACTGCAGGTGTCTTAAATTACAGATTTAAACTGAGTGCATTTGTTAGAATTAGAATTTAGAAATAAATATTTGTATCATTTATTAATGTTATTTAATTATTATTACTAGTGTAGCACAAGGTTCTGTTACATTTGTACAACAATTGGCAGTAGAATTGTCCTTCAATGAGTTACTTTTTACTTTCTTACTCTGAATACATTTCAGAGCCTTTTGTTGATGTGGAAACTTCACTTTCACTTTTACTTAAGTAAAGACGTAGCTTCAGTACTTCAACTTTTACTGAAGTATTTTTAACACAGGTTCTGTACTAATACTTAAATAAAGAAAGTCTATACTTTTGCCAGCTCTGATAAAGTGTGTTTCTGCCAAATGATGGCAAAGTTTGTGGTGAAAGTAAGTAATGTTTTTTACTAACAGCTCTGAAGGTGTAGCAGTACATGTTATTTGCAGGCCTGGCCACAAGAGGGTGGCCACAAACTTGACTAAGTGTAGATTAACCAGTTATAACCAGTTCAGCCATATACTTCTTCTGGGTTTTTATTTAATCTTTGTGGACCTGTGTGTTAACTGAGGGCGCTGTATGGTACAATGCTACAACCACTCAATATGTTAGTGTGCCACAGTGAATTACACTTTCCCCACTCAAGTCCTAAAGAACTAGATGAAGAAGAACAAGATCCGGGCCGTCAAGACCTATGCCGCACCATGCCATTTACTACTGTCAGATAATGGACGTGGCCGATATAGAAAAATATTACCAATGGCTTGACAAACTCTAAGCAAAAGATCCATAGAAGCCGGTCTCTACCACACCAGGCAAGATTCCAGGTGCAGGCTGTGCAAAGATAGCTCTGATACAATCTAGCACATAACAGCAGGGTGCAATATGCTAGCAGGCAGGGCATACATGGAACGCCATAACCTTGTGGCCGGCATAGTATACCAAAACATTTAGGCCTGATGGGCTGACACACATGTGGGCTAATGGGTGAATATTTATAATTATTTTTTGTATAATTTGATATAATTTTATAGGCTATGTGCCAGCTTGAAGGGCATTGTGCACAAGCCCACCAGCACTGACAGCAACGTGTTCATTACTTTTCATCATGCAGGATTGTCCAACAGAATCACTTAAAGCAACCAGACCCATCCTTCTTAAAGGTGAAAAGTTAGAGCTGAAAACCTAAGAGAAAAAAATAACGTAGAAATAGATAAAGAAAAATGTGTCCTCACTGCTGGTAGCACCAACTATAGAGAAGTGCAAGATACAGGACAACAGGAAGACACACACAGGGCCATATTAGATTTATTCAAGTAGTAGTAGTAAAAGGAACTTTGTAGCACCTTAAGGTAAGGGTAAATTTGGTTTTATTTGCAAAATATATATAATTTCAATGGTTCTTCCTATTAAAAAAAAATATAAATGACAATAAGATCAATTTTGCAAGGTTGTTTTTCTAATAACTGAAAGAAAACATAAAGTACATACCTAAATGTTAATAAAAATCTTTTTGTTTCCCCTAGCAAACATTTTGAATCTCTTTAATTGCATTGCTAACTTAGCAGGTCGGGCTTAGTGGGTTACAGATAGATTAAAAACATTAAGAACAATGTTCAAACCTTCAGTTTAATTTTAACATTTTTAATTAAACACATTTGCTAAAAGCAAAAAAGTAAATAAGCACAAAAAGGGTATTAGCACAAGTATACTGACACACATGGCCTACATATTACACAAGGGAATACTTACTTCTGAATGGTTTTGTAATATCTATAAAATAATGTGGCATGTAGCATTAGAATGATTGCTACATGTAGTATGCAGAGGCTGGGTACAGCAAATAGGGACTTAGTTTACGATCATCTGATGGAAAGGTGCTGTGCTCATGAGCCTGACGGCGGTAGTACCTGCGGAGAGCAGGGCTGCCAGGGTGGCACTGTCTCACATGGAGGAAGTACTCATCGGGGCGGCTTGATGTATAACCACAATCCTCACACACAAAGATCTTGGAGCGTCTCTGGCGGTAAGCATACTGCTGATGTACGCCATGGATCTTTCTCATATGGGACTCCAGAGAGCAACGCTGTGTGAAAGCTTTCTCACACAGCTCACACTTGTAGGGACGGATACCTGTAGCAGTGAGAGACAATAGACAGTTTGTCAAAGAGCTCCTGTAATGACTGAACGCAGATTTCCCATTTATTTAAAGTTTTGTTGCTGATTTCTGTTAACACCAGTCACTTTAAAGTTACTGTAAATCCCACAAAGGAATTCTTGCAGATTTCAATCAAGTGTAAAGAGCTTGGAAAGAAAGCGAGTTAACACCTTAAAGTTTTTTTTAAAGATGTTTCATGTCTCAGCCAAGAAGGTTCTTTAGTTCTAAAACCAAATAGTGTAGAGTCCCAGGTATTTGAACCCTATAGTGCAGAGGTGGGAACCCCAGGCCTCAAGGGCCGATGTCCTACAGGTTTTAGATGTGTTGTTGAGCCAGCACAGCTGATTTAAATTGATGAGAAGTGAAACGTCTTTAAAAATCATAAAGAAGTCCAGTCACTTTTCTTTTCAAGCTCCTTAGATTATTATGACCTGGATGACTAAGAACCTACATAGGAATTTCAGTCAAGTGCGACTAATGTTAGACAGCAAACACATTAATCCTTAACTATAATATCAGTAATATAAAAATATGAAAAAGTAATTTTCCAGACAGCAGACTACTTTAGTACATTTTTTATCAGTAACATATATAATAATATGTATTCCCTTGTAATAAAATTGATTGCGATTCTTTTAATTTGAAAAGATTTTTTCTAACTAATTCAACAAAATACATTTAGAACGTTCCTAACCTGTGTGTGTTCTCATATGTCTCTTTAGGTCAAAGGTATCGTTGAATCCTTTGCCACAGAATCGACAAGGATGCCTCTTCACCAAGCTGTGGCACTTTAAGTGGCGGGTCAACATGCGTTGTAGAGGGAAGATCTTGTGGCACACTGAGCAAACAAAGTCACCTGAGACAGGGGAAGCACGGGGACGTGGCTGATGGGAAGAGAAGTACTGAATAAATATGACAAAACTTCACTGTAACAATCATCTTCTCTGCTCTCTTTAGCTTATAAGTAACAAAGAGGATGACAAATTACTAATAGATGGTACAGTATACCAAGACCAACACCTTCCATGTTTCAGTAACAGTTCTTTGGAAGGGGTCAAGGAACTGTTCCTGAAATAGTTCCTTTATAAGCCAATAAATCATAGGGTGGGTTCACAGTTCTTGATTTGATCCTATTTTATCTCCATTTTATTTGTGCAGATAAAATATTGCAGCCCCTATTATTAGTCTAGGCCATCAACCGTTAGCTTGTTCCATCATTCAGTGACAGCAAGCATGGCATAAAAAAGTACAATTTCTTAATATAGATATATTTTCTTGACTATAGCCAAATGCTCCATTCAAATTATTATCACACATATTAACCTTAAAGGTTTAATAATATTATCAAGAATGCATCAAGAATATTATTTTCAGTCTTTCCACAGCGGTTTAAAAGCAGACATGCACATTGCAATCAACAGACCTATATTAATAATGAATTTCTTGGGCACTATGGGGCACAAATGTCAAAAAGTCTACTGAACTGAAACATGATTGCACAGAAGACCAATGAATAAGAAATAAATAGTTTTACAATTTAAGTTGTACATGCTAATAAGGCACTTGTTTCTTTATAAATTATTTTCACAGTATGAGCGCCTAAGAAAGCAGCTAAAGTGCTAGCCATGTGTCCGTGTTCAGCAGTTAGGGTTTACTGAGAATAGCTTCAGTAAAAATTACAAATTCAACTGTTCCATTAATGGTTACAAATGCTTAACAGGTTTTCTTTTAACAACATAGATGGGAAGTTCAGAAGTAGTTATGTGTTTGAATTTCTTTCCCCTCTTTCAGTGGTTATGACCTCATACCTCATGGGTAGTTTTCTCACATGTAAAGTAGTTCTGTCCGTCTCCAACATATCTGCCTGCCTGTGTGTTCCTGGACTTACCTACTGCATTAGAGTTGTATAAAATATGATTTTTTTTTTATCTTAATAGTTAATTTAAAGAATTTTAAATAAATGGTTGTTTTTTTTTTAGTTAAATGGGAGATGTATTTTACATCTTAATGAGATGTGTTACATAAACTTTGGGCATCCTACATTGTAGGTCAAAAAATGAGCACATCTGAAATGACCTGAAAATCCTCTATCAGAGGCCTGGGAGCTTAAGGATACTGCATAGTATCTTAGCTATTTGCAGGACTGCACTGTTCTGGACAGGAACCTCAAATGTCATTCCTTGAATCTGCTAAAGCCACTTGCCCAGTTTGAGGGTCACCACTCAGATTACCACTGTTGCCCTCACGTTCCACATCATTTTTTGCACTTCTCTCAGCCCTTGGTATTTTTCGAGCGTCTTGTCTTCTTGATATTGCTCTCACTTGTTATTGTTACATCTATTACTAGGGCTGTCTTCCTCTGTTTGCCCACTACTACTACTGGATTTTTGGACCATAAGGCACACCGAATTGTAAGGTGCACTCTCAATGAACGGTAGATGTATTGCTCCAACAATCCATCAAGCAGTGCGGTTTCGTAGCTTATCAAAGTCGTACTCAAACATTTGATTTTTGAGCACCCTGTACACATAAAATTGGTAAGGTCAGTAAGCGACGGTGTTGGACTTCCTTACTGGAAGAACTCAGGTGGAGAGGGTGGGTAGATGTTTCTAACAGCATCACCATCAACACTGGAGCACCACAGGGCTGTGTCCTCTCACCACTGCTCTACTCCCTCTACACTTCAGACTGTGTGGCCACCCACGGCTCCAACACTATTGTGAAGTTTGCTGACGACACAGTGGTGTTGGGCGCCATCTCCAACAACTGCTGCAGGATTGCTCTCCCCCCCTTTCAGGACACCTACACCAGGAGATGCTGGACTGGAGCAGCGCAGATACTGAATGACCCGTCCCATCCTGGAAACAAACAGTTCACACTTCTGCAATCCGACAGAAGGTTCCACACTATCCGGGCAAGGACAGAGAGACTCAAGAGGAGCTTCTGTTCCCAAGTCATCCGCACTCTAAACCATAAAATGCCCCCCTCACCTCACCCCACATCACACCACACACACACACACCCACCCTCTCATACTATCCATAGGTGACTGAGACAGGACTCTCTAAACCCACCAGCACAATGTAAATTTCAATTTCTTCAAACTCCTATGTTGAAATTGTCTATTTTGTAAATATTCAGATTGTTTTCTATTCTTATTTAATTCCCCCCCTACCCCCTTTTGCACAGTCGAGGAGCTTGTTCAGTTTAAATTTCACTGCATGTTGTACCTGTATAACTATGCATGTGACTAATAAAGAATCTTGAATCTTGAAAGTAAAATCAATTTAAATTGGGAAATCAATCAATTTTAAACCCATTCCTAATACCAACTTGATGCACTGTTTCTGCTTTAATATTTCAAGTTGATACACTTTCTCTGTTGGTGTTATGCATAGGCTTAAACCACCTAAGCCTAATCATCGCTAAAGGGGATGTGATTATATAGTGACCGCTATATTGATGAGATCAAAGTGTAATCCAAGATTGAACAAGACATCGCCTTACTATTCCAAAATAGGATCTACAGCAAAGACACTGGGATGACATTCAGACTTTGTGAACCCTGGTTTTATGTTAAAGTGCTTTATAAATAAAGCTGGCATAGTATGGTAAGGTATAATCTGTTGATTTGTTATGCAAAGTGTAGTAGATCCAGTGAAAATCCCTTGGGATTGTGAGATTGAAGGTCCCTGATGGCCTCATACATCTTGTGTAGTGCCTCTGTAGCATTAGCATCAGGAGAAAAATACTAGAGATGTCATGATACCAATTTTTTATGCCCCATACCGATATGATAAATTTGGATATCTGCCGATACCGATATGAATCCGATATTGTGTATTTTATAAGCAATAAAACTGTTTTTTTGGGTTTTTTTACAAATATCTTGGAGCATTTTGTACAAGTTCATACTCAAGTTTAAAAAACCCCCACTAAAGCTATTCTGTTATACCTGTATGCCCAAAATGTTTTATAGATCAGAAATAATGATCAGTATAATAAACTTAAACCTACACCATCCTCCCTATTCTGGTATTTTAAAGAGTACTTAGCAGAAATATTAAACAACATAACTAATAGAGTTGCCAACTGCCAGCAAAAATATTAGGAAACCACCCCCCCACCTTCCACCTCATGATGCTTAATTGACATAATCAACTTTAATTTAATTCACATATAAAACAAATGCACAGAAATAAATTATTTTTCTACAATAATTAAATAAATTCAAAATTTTTCTTTAACAGAATTGCAGACAGCACAGATGGTACGTTCCTAAAGGAAAAAGTGCTATAGGTACTACTATTACTAGGGTTTATATTAGACTTAATATCTACTACATACAATAATGGATTTTTATACATTTAATCAGATCACCACTTTGGGTTGTAAGATTCAGATAATTATTTATTAAAGCTAGACATTTTAAATGAAATAAGAAAGAAATGTATTTCTTTGTGCCCCCCTTTCCCTGTTAATGCCCTACCTGCCCCTCTGGCTAAACTTTGCTTGATCCGCCCCTGCACAGTTACCAGCTGTCAGCTCCGCAGAAAAAAGATCCTGGTGTTATTAGTCTCTCAGAAACAGTTCATAACTTCCCTTCAACTTATTCATGACACCTAAAAGGTAAACCTGTGTGTCCATCACCTGTTCAGCTCTGATGAGTCAGTAAGGACATCTCCTGGTTTCACCTTCATGTTTCCCTCTCACCACATATCCAAACTGATATCATGACCAGCAGCTTTATGGCTGTGGCTCCAGCAGACATCAGCTGATACTAGGAAGTAATATTAAATAAATTCTAACAGCAGCTTATCAAGCTTGAATGTGCTGCTTTTTTTTATTCACTGGTTTTCTCATTCTAGTGCAAACTGGGCAATAAACAAAGAAACAGAGACGGGACTTGTGACAGAAAAGCTGATCATTGATCAGTTTCATGATTGAAGTAGCAGCAGGAGATACCGGGGGAGAGAATGAGAGAAGAAGAAGAAGAAGAGGCAGCTATGCAGCCAGGCCACAGAATAACTCCAGCTTTTGGTCTTTTTTTCATTCTAGCTGAAGTACATAATATCGGATCGGTCCATCTCTAGAATATACACTGCCACAATAACAATGATACTGAACTTCCATGGAAAATAATAGGGCCTACACCTCACTGCAATAAATCCATCAGCGGTGAGAAGTGATTAGTGATCATACCTGTTTCCACACCTGTGTGAACACCATTTACACAGGCCTCCGCAGTGTGCTTTTCCAGATTTGCCAGGGCCTCTGTCCGCATGAAGAGGGTGTAGTCCTGTTAGTTGAATGGCTGCATTGGGGTTGTTGTCATTAAGCTACATTTCTATGAAGATAAACACAGCAGGCTCTTATTTTGCTGTGTTTTGTCCAGTTTATTGTCCAATGAATAGATGTTTGCCAAAATGATGGATGGAACAGTCTGGTTGGGTTAGCCTTGAGCTCAGCCAGGACACTCCTCGGTTACCATGCTTCCGGGTTCGCTTGCACCACTTGCGGCATCTCCTCTGTGGGATGATAGCAGGAGGCAATTTGAAGGGTGTGCTCACAGAGCAGGCCAGCTCGCGAGGTTCTTTTGTTAGAGCATCTTCAGGTAGAGTTTTAAATCTTAAATTGATATGCAAAAGAGTATAGCGGGTGTATAAGAGTCTTTGTTTGTCTGTCACACACACATTCTGTGCTACAGTAGAAAAAACAAACAAACAAACAAAACAAAAATAACAAAAATGCACCTGTTTAGGATTCGGAGTAGCCACTGCGCCCCTAGCACGCCACCATGATGCAATACAAACCAAACACATACCATCTCCTAATACCTGATTTATTCTACAGAGAAGAATGCTTCTCTCTCTTTATGTCTGTTAGTATCAGACTAACAATCCACCTCCAAAACTTCTCCACAATGCACTAATGTGTGATGTGATGCTAATTATAAGGTACTACAAATAAAAATAATTCCCAACACAGGCAGGTCCTATTTAAGATTTTTAGGATTTTAGGATTTTTTTCCCCCTTAATACCAAACACCTTCATTTAAAAACTGCAGGTTTGGTTTGCATATGTTACATTTGTCTAATGTTTACATTTGTTTGATGATCTCACACATCTAAATGTGACAGACATACGAACCAAAGGAAATCCCACAATGTATGAAAAATACAGTTGAAGCTAGAATGAATGAGATTTGATGCAAAAGGTGTAATCACTAACATTTGAATAATTAAAAAAAAAAAAAAAGTATAAAATTATCATTCGAATTAAATAGCAAATGCATTACTTTGGATATGTGGTCCTTTATAAACCCCATTAATTTAGATGCAGAGTGAGTAAAACAATTTTTCTATACCATTTTCCTTCTTAGTGGTGCTCATTGAAATACTATGACTTTTTGAATGTGAATACATTAATACACGAACACAGAACTAATAGTGATGCTGTTTTTGTTCCATATCTCTGTATAGATGTCTCACAGACCTAGATGATCAGCTACTTTTGGGAAGTGCAACACCTCTATGCACCAAGGTTACTAAACAAGGATGGCTATACAACCAGGTAAAATGTTCTCTCAGCTTTAAAAAATAAAATTCCATTAATTTTATATAATTGTTTGATGTATTTTTGAAGGTTAACAAATACTACCGACTATATTTTTAGTCTATTTTAGCGTTCCTCCCTGTCCAGGATGTGTACATCCTCATCATTGAAACAGTGTCCACTGGCCTGTAGGTGTCAATAAACTGCAGACTTCTGTGTTGGTCCATCCTCTTACCCAGAGGTTGTTTGGTTTCCCTGATGTATAAGTCCTGCCAATCCTCCTGGTCCTTAACAGCGTACACTATGTTACTCTGTTTGTGTCGGGGGACCCGGGTGTGGGGGTGGACCAGTTTTTGGCGCAGTGTGTTTTGGGGTGTAAAAGCCACAGAGACGCGGTGTTTAGAAAAAATGCATCTCAGCTGTTCCGATACTCCTGACACGTACAGGATCACTACAGGTTTTCACTTAGTTAGCGGTTGTCTTTCTCTCCTGGATCGGCTGGAGCTTTCTTTAGGAACCTTCCCAGCTTTGACTAATGTCCAGCTGGGATAACCACATGTACTCAGGGCCTTCTTGATGTGATGTTCTTCTGCTTCCCTGGCTGCTGTGTCTGTGGGGATGGTGTTGACTCTGTGTTGTAGCGTCCTGATGACACCCAGTTTATGCTCCAGTGGATGATGAGAGTCAAACCCTAAATACTGATCCGTATGTGTAGGTTTATGGTACACATCAGCTTTTAGATGTCCCCCATTACTGATGGAAACCTCACAGTCTAAGAAGGCTAACCTGCCACTTTTCATATCCTCCCTGCTGAATTTGATGTGTCGGTCCTCTGATCTGTGAATTGTGGTACGTCCTAAGATCTGATTTTCACCCAGGTGTCGTCCACATACCTGAACCAATGACTTGGTGGTGTTCCAGGGTAGGATAACAAAGCCCTCTTTTCCACTTCTTCCATGCACAAATTGGCCACGATGGGTGAAACTGGGGAACCCATGGCACACCCATGGTTCTGCCTGTAGAACTGACCCTTGTATGTGAAACAGGTGGAATGAAGACACAGTTCAAACACACTTGGTCAGTGCTGAGAGGGGTCCTGTTGCTGAGGTTGGGGTCATCCTGTAATCTCTTAGGATGGGAAGAGGGAGACTGGCCTTTTTCAGTTTCCTAAGAAAGTAAAGACATTGTTGGGCTTTCTTCATGACAGCGGTGGTGTTCAGGTTCCACGAGAGGTCGTCTGATATTTGCACACACAGGAACTTCACACTGTTTACCATCTCAACAGCAGATCCGTTAATGTGCAGTGGGGTGTGGGCCCAAACATAAATGTGACGGTGAGCAGGGGACCAATGAAGAAACTGTTTTTCTTTAAAAAGCTATAAAGGTAATAAACCAAATATATTGATAAACATATTCATACATTGATATATAACATTAACTTAAAATAAATGAATTGTAGCAACACTATGTTAAACATTATATATCATTACATTATATGTGTGTATTATAACTTTATATAGCTTTAAATCACAACAACAGTTGAATCAATTTGAATTGACTTATATTCTCCGACTATCAGGGAGCTCCAATGACGTCAGTCGAACTCTTGGACGTTCTGGAAGAGTTGACAGGAAGGGAGTTTGATGACTTTAAGTGGTACCTGCTGCAGGACAGCTGCCTGGAAGGCCTCCCATCAATCAAAGCATGTCAGCTGGAAAAAGCAGAAAGGCGGGACACTGTGAGTCTGATGGTACAGATCTACAGACTTCCAGGAGCCGTGGAGGTGACCAGAAAGGTTCTAGAAAGGATCAGCAGGAATGACCTGCTGCAGAGCATGTCTTCTCTCTCTCACACACAGGCTCCTCTTCCTCACCCTGAAGGTAAAATTTGATTTTTGGGTATGTTAGGGAGTCTTGAAAGATATAGCTGAGCCAGCTGTATTTATAGAGCACTTTAAAAACAGCAACCACTGGCCAAAGTGCTAGTTACAGATAGTAAATTTAGACAATAATAAGGGTTTTGGTAAAAACTTTACAAAGACAATCTTTATTTGTCCTGCAGAAGCTTCTACCGCTCTTCAGTGGAGAGCTGCTCACCTGCTGCGTGGTATTTGGTACTCAGGGGCAACAACTGAAAAGTGACCACATTTTTTAGCAGTGCTGCTCTATTATTGATCTTCCTGTGAACAAAGAAAGCTTAACTTGATGGAACTTTGTGTCTACTGCTTCCAAAAACAACACGGGTATTTGTGAAATATACACTTCACACTTTGTATTTTTCCCCTTATGTTTGACACAGATGTGATGGTTCCAGTACCAGAGCCTCACCCCATCACATTTTACCAACAGATGCTTCAATCAAACTTCCAGGACAAGTTTATGTGTGCACAAGAAGGGTGGACAGAAGATAAACAGCGTCTGGCTGATATCTACACAGAGCTGTACATCACAGCTGGGTATGATGTGCATATCAACACACAGCACGAGGTCCGGCAGATTGAGAAAGTATGGAAGCTAGCAGAACCAGAGAAACCTATTAGCCCCACAGACATGTTCAAACATCCTTCAGGAGACTACATACCCATCAAAACAGTGATGACCAATGGAATCGCAGGAATAGGAAAAACTTTCCTTGTCCAGAAGTTTGTTTTGGACTGGGCTGAACAAAGATCCAATCAAGATGTGCATCTGATTTTCCCCTTCACCTTCCGTCAGCTGAATCCACTGAAGAGAGAAAAGTTCAGTTTGGCAGAGCTCATTCATGAATGCA
>VUQR01026909.1:29947-44818 GCA_015108515.1 Hemichromis elongatus | reverse complement strand
GATCTTTATAGTGAGCCGATCCGAAAGAGCCGCTTCTCTAAAAAGAGCCGGAATTCCCATCACTACTTACTACAAATAAACAACTCTACAGGAGTCTTGGCTGTTCTGACTAAAGCTGGGTGTAGACTGCGATTTTTTTTCAGTCGTGTTATTCAGCTCCTGCTCAAACTGTATGATTGAATTGCAGGGGTTCACACAGACACACACACACTCAGCATCAACTTTGCTAAATTGCTAATGAAAAACATTGATCAGGCAGCTGCAATTGAGCAGCTCGGGTGAGCTTGCCAAAGTTCTACAAGTTGTGCCTCCATCGGTTGTGTCCGGATCACGCGCTGCACTGCCCTTTCACTTTCGTTTCTGTTTTTGCGCTTGCGCAGTTTGAGAGGTTGCGTTGATACCAGGGCCCTTTCTCAATTCTCAAGTACGCGAGTCCGTACTTGCCGAGAACGGACTTGTGCAACTGGAACAGCAGCGTACCTGGTGATGCCACAGGTCTGGAGTTTTTACTACAGTCCCCTCTTAATTTAACTGTGATTAATATGTTATGAACCTTAACTTTAATCTCAGCCAAACCGATTTACTTAGGAACAAATAAAACACTGAAATAAAGCAAACATTAACATTTCAAAGTTATCTAAGAGACTTATATATCATGTTTAACCTGAGTAGCGAAAGACCGCGGGAGGATTGAAAACAATGTGCCGGAAGTCCACTGCTCTCACCAAATTCTTAGAAATTCTTAGTTTAATTAGAAATTAACTCCATCCATCCATCTTCTTCCGCTTATCCGGGTCAGCAGCCCAAGCAGAGAAGCCCAGACCTCCCTGTCCCCAGCCACCTCCTCCCACTTGTCCGGGGGAACACCAAGGAATTCCCAGGCCAGCCAAGAGATATAATCTCTCCAGCGTGTCCTGGGTCTGCCCCAGTGGGACACACCCAGAACCCAGATGGTGCCCAGGAGGCATCCTTGTCAGATGCCCAAACCACCCCAACTGGCTCCTTTCGATTTCAAGGAGCAGCGGCTCTACTCTGAGTTCCTCCCGAATGGCCGAACTTCTCACCCTATCCCTAAGAGCACCCTTCGGAGGAAGCCCATTTCCGCCGCTTGTATCCGCAATCTTGTTATTTCGGTCACTACCCACAGCTTGTGACTATAGGGGCGTAGATAGACCGGTAAATTGAAAGCTTCGCTTTTACACTCAGCTCTCTTTACCACAACAGACCGGTACAGCATCCGCATCACTGCGGCCGCAGCCCCAATCCGTCTGTCGATCTCCCGCTCCCTTCTCCTATTACTCGTAAACAAAACCCTGAGATACTTAAACTCCTCCACTTGGTCCCCGACCCGGAGTGGGCACTCCACCCTTTTCCAGCTGAGGACCATGGCCTCAGATTTGGAGGTGCTGATTCTCATTCCCACTCATACTCAGCTGCAAATCGCTCCAAGGCAAATTAAAGCTAAAAAAAACAAAACGCAAGTATAAAGTAGCAGAAAGCAGCGTGACAGGAACTGCTTCAGAATGTAACATAGTGAATAAATTGGTTATGTTTCAATATCAAACGTTACTTATGATTTTAATTTGAGAACAAAGAGGTGCTTTGAAGTATAAGCACCATATAAATCGTAATCAAAACAACCAGCATGAAGCACAGCAGAGGAGTACCGAGAGAGGTTCCTGCCATAAAATCCTTTAAAAAATATGAAGTGAATCAGGTCTAAAATTGGGTAACTATGTTTTCCTAAAAGTGGGGACAAATATACTCATGTCTGAGATGGCTGGAAATAAAAAATGTTTCCTTAGCCTTTCCCTCAAGCCGGTAGTTAGCCATGTGCTAATTATTTCAATTCAATATTGACTTTCATACAGTAAAGTAAACTTGCCACCTGGAAGTGCATTAGGCCTCCTATGTTCATGAGATTTTGTTTTCACAAAGACCTTCCGACAGTCAACCTTTGCCGTCCTCCACAGATCAGAGCACCCTGCACAGCAACAAACATAACGAACACAAGCACCGTCACAGATGCAGGACCCTCATACTACAGTCTCGCATCGTGGCTTGTGATTGCTTTGCTAACAGAAAGGATTTGCTGTTGTTACTAGATAGCAGCAGCTGACACACGCATCACTTCTGTAAAATTCAGCCAGTCTTACAGCCTTTAATCACAGTGTAACAAAGCAATGCTGGTCTATGTATTCAGCTTCCCTCTGTCATAGCTGGACACGAGCTTTCTTCAGACCCTGCCTGCTTGCTAAAATTCTCTCAAATTACACACTGAAGTTAGTTTCAAGTGATTTCTGTGTTTGTTTGTAAGTTGGGTTTTTTTTTGTCTAATACTGGGATGTCAAACTCATTTTACATAGTGGGCCACATTAAGCCAATGCAGCCAGACCAGTGAAACTCCCATTTCTCTCAGTGTAAAGACTCTTACCTGCATATTTAATTTCTGAGATATGTTAATATTAGGAAATGAACTTTAATGATGATGTTTGTTTGATTGCTTAGTTACTTTGGAGTAGTATGAGCAGTTGCTGTGGAGGTCTTTATCGGGGGAAGCAGGGCAAGTTGTAAAACTGATCAAAATTTATACTCGTGTTCACATGTTCCAAAGATGTACAGTGGGCTTGATTGGAGTCTGTGTCAGGCTGATTCTGGTCCCCAGCCCTTATGTTTGACACCCATAGTCTAACATCTCTGCATGTATCAATACATTTACTGAAGTGTGGACTGGATTTATAAAGGGGTTGCATATTAAATAAAGAAATTACCTGTTTTGTAAGTACAATTATGACAATAAATCTAGTCTTTGTCAGCAACTGAGAATATCTTTATAGAATTGTGATTTTAAATTCCTCACTATTTCTGCTGCCCTCTTGGCTTTTTTACGGTGGCCCTGAAGTGCAAGTTTTATTTCTAGTTCAAAATGACTCGATGCCATTTATGAGCGATGTATTTGACAGATTATAGGCCAACAACTCATTTACAACAGTTGAAATACCAGCAATTATTTTTATGGCAAACCTTTATGCAAAATGATAATGTTTCAAACAACATCTCTATTAGCTTGTGGTGTTAAGGTAAGGAGTTGAAATTAATAGGTGACCAACTTGGGATGAAGACTGAAGGATAGATCAGTCAGCTCTGAAAGGTTCAACCACTGACTGCACCACTTCTCTTACACTGAACAGACTGCAAGGTTTAGGGAACAGAATTTCTTAAATGATTGCCTGAGCATTTTAAGTGCAAACACGGACTGTACTTTGTATGCCAAAGGCTTAGATTTCTCTAAACCATTAAATTCAAATAACCTAAATGCATGTGTAGACAGTGAATATGGCAGCGAGGTTTGCAGTTAACTCCAGTGCATTTCAGTCAGCTTTTTACAAACAAGTATTAAAGCTTGGGTTTTGGGACAAAAGAACCATTATATTACCTCATTGTCCAACTGTTTACAGCTTATCTACACTGCAAATAAATGTTCTAGTCTGTTTGACAACCCACTGTGTATCCTAAGCAAATATTGCTTGTTTTATTGCCCATTTTCAGCTATTAACATGTTTTTGCAATGGTTTGGTCATGCAACTTGTTCTGTATGTTTTTGTTTTTTTTTCATCTTGTTGCAGGAATTGCACTTCTTCTGTAAAACCAAGGAACAACGCAAAACCATTCGGTGTGCTGCCAAACCAAAGCTTGCACAGACTTTCAGAGCTAACTACCAAGGATCAAAAAGTCAAGAGTGCTTAAAGTACTTCCTTAGAAACAGATGCAAATGTTTCAAATGTCTCTTTCAGAAACGTCTTACACTGTCTGTGTATATAAGAAGATATAGATGACTGTAGACAGAAGCAAATTAACCATTGGGCACATTTAGTTTATTTCTGTCATACAGCCATAAAAGCTTTTAAACATGGCCATGGAAGCAGCAGACATGATCGTTGTAGCGGTCTACTTCATCCTGGTGTTAGGGATCGGCTTCCTTGCAATGTGGAAAGCCAATAGGAGCACAGTGAGCGGCTACTTTCTCGCCGGGCGCTCCATGAACTGGGCGGCTGTGGGAGCTTCTCTGTTTGTCAGCAACATAGGAAGTGAGCACTTCATTGGATTAGCTGGATCAGGCGCTGCTAGCGGCCTCAGCGTGGCTGCATGGGAGCTCAATGCTGTATTACTGCTCCAGTTTTTAGGCTGGATGTTCATTCCAGTCTATATCCAGTGTGGCGTCTATACCATGCCAGAGTACCTGTCCAAGAGATACGGCGGGAAGCGACTGAAGGTGTACTTTGCTGCTTTATCGCTTGTCCTTTACATCTTCACCAAGCTATCCGTAGATCTCTATTCTGGAGCCTTGTTCATCAAGGAATCCTTAGGTTGGAATCTCTATCTGTCCATCATCCTCCTCATCGCCATGACAGCTCTGCTGACCGTCTCTGGAGGTCTGGTTGCTGTTATCTACACGGACACAGTTCAAGCGTTCCTCATGATTGCTGGGGCACTCTGTCTGACAGGCATCAGCCTCTTCAAAGTTGGAGGGTTCGAAGGTCCTTGTTTGTCTTTGTAGCATTCAGGAATTTATGCCAATTGTTTTACTAAACAATGCTAAACTATGTTTTGGCATGTGTTTGTAAGGTGTGAGACACGGTTACATGAAGGCCACTCCAAACATCAGTGCCATCTTGCTGTCTTCACCCAATCTGACGTATTCAGAGTCTTGCTATAACCATGTCACTCCGAAGCCAGATAGTCTGAAGATCCTCCGAGAGGCCCAGGATCCAGACCTGCCATGGCTTGGTTTCCTACTGGGCCAGACTCCTGCCTCTATTTGGTAATGCTATTTCTTTTAAGAATAACTACCTTAGTAATACAGTTTTGTACAGCCTTGTGTGCTTAAATACTCCTAATCCCGAAAAGATTTACTCTGAGCCAGGTGTCTTTCTTTTTTTTGCCACCTGTCAGATTTGATTGCTTTAGACTGATTTTTTTTCTTCTTTTTTTTTAACCATGAAATGCTGCCCTGAGGAGCATGTATTCTTGCTCCTTGGCTTTGCATGCTTTGTTTATTTTTGTAGAGCTACCCTCAGGGCAAGTGTGCTAATCAACCATGCAACATGTATGCAAGGTACTGGTTGCTTGCCTGGTTACACTGCATTTGTAACATAGCATAAATCCCCTAAAGCTGGTTCACATGGATATAGAATTATTCTTATTTATTGATGATGCACAATATGATTTATTTTCCTAAAAAAAAAAATCAATTATCCAATTAGAAATTCCTAAAGTAGAGGCAGCACATATAAACTGAGTGGTGCTTCTTCACAACAAGATGGTCCATGGTTTGGTTCAAGCAAAGGAGCAAGAATCCAAATTCAGGTTGGCATTTCATGGCAATTAGGTCAGTGCTTTTAAGCAGTTAAATCTGACACTTGAGAAATCTTTCTGTGTGGGTACTCCAGTTTCCTCCTACAGTCCAAAGACATGCACTTAGTGGGGTTATGTTAATTGCTGATTGTTGATTGGCCATAGGAGTGAATGTGAATGTGAATGGCTGTCTCTCTGAGTTAGCCCTGTGACAGACTGGTGACCTGTCCAAGGTGTAACCTGCGTCATGCACTATGACAGGGGTGGGCAACTCCAGGCCTCAAGGGCCAGTGTCCTTTAGGTTTTAGATCGCACCCTGGTTCTACACACCTGAATTAAATGACTAATTCATTACCAGGCCTCTGGAGAACTTAAAAACATGTTGAGGAGGTAATTTAGCCATTTGAACCAGCTGTGTTGGATAAAGGACACATCTAAAACCTGCAGGACACCGGCCCTGTTGTAAAACATCGCAACCCTAAATTGGAAGAGTGGAATAAAATGGATGGATGGAAATTTTTAACATTGTTTGGGTGTCCTTCTTTTTCTCTAGCATCACTGAAAGTCCAATAAAAGCTTTAAATATCCCACTGGACGACGATTAAGTAATTTCAGTGTCAACATGCATTTCTTTCAGTGAAAATGTTTCACTGTTTGTCAAACTGTGAACTCTGAGGTAAAGGACTGACGAAGAGACCCTCCATAGAGCCACAGAACAAGCACTGTTTCAGAAATCCCCCAGCAATGTTTTCACAAATCTAGCTTTTGGGGTCATTACAAATGGCACAGGTAGTGGTGAGGATACCAAGTAGCAGACTAATTTTTGTGTTTATGTGCTCCAGGTACTGGTGTGCAGATCAGGTGATTGTTCAGCGGGTTCTGGCAGCAAAGAATATTGCTCATGCTAAAGGGTCAACAATCATGGCCGGTTTCCTCAAAATCCTGCCAATGTTTATCATTGTCATCCCAGGTAGAAACATTAACTAACCTATGAATATCTTACACAGCTAAAATTCTGACTCTATACTCACTAATTTTCTTACTGATATATTCTATATGATCATGATTCCAGGAATGATTTCCAGGATCTTATTCGCTGATGACTTGGCATGTATCAGTCCAAAGCACTGTATGGAAGTGTGTGGCTCTGCAGCTGGCTGCAGCAATGTGGCTTACCCAAGGCTCGTCATGTCAGTAATGCCCGTCGGTCTGCGCGGGTTGATGATGGCTGTTATGATTGCAGCTCTAATGAGCGACTTGGACTCTATCTTCAATTCTGCAAGCACCATCTTCACCCTAGATATTTACAAGATGCTACGAAAGCAGACGTCGTCCAGAGAGCTGATGATAGTAGGCAGGCTGTTTGTCATTTTAATGGTGATCATCAGCATCGCCTGGGTGCCTGTGATCATTGAAATGCAGGGAGGCCAGATGTTCTACTACATCCAAGAAGTATCAGATTATCTGACTCCGCCCATAGCAGCTCTCTTCCTGCTTGGTATCCTGTGGCATCGTTGTAATGAGACAGGTGCCTTCTGGGGAGGGATGGTAGGGTTTTTCTTTGGAGCACTCCGTTTGGCTTTGGCATTTGTTTATCGAGAGCCACACTGCGATCAGCCTGATGAACGCCCATCCTTCATTAAAGATTTTCATTACATGTATGTGGCAGCCATCTTGTTTTGGATATCATCTCTGGTGGCTGTTGTTGTGAGTCTCTGCACTCCTCCACCTGAAGAGGGACGAATCAAAACCACTACTCTCTGGGGATTAAATAAGAAAAAGAAGCTAAAAAATCAAGAAAAAAATGCTGAAGAACACGTCAATGTTTTAAAACCCCTAGATCACTCAGCCTTAAATGGAAACATTGTTCTTGGTGAAGAAAAGTGTCACAAGCACCCAAACAATCTCAAAGGCACTGAGGCAAATCTTGAAAATGGTCATTCAAGAAGTAGTAATAATGTCACAACAACTGACATAGAAACAATCCCTTCGGTAGAGAATGATGACTGTGCTCTAATTTCAGGCTCTAAAATGATAGAAAATGACGAAACAAGAAGAGTGGAGGAGGAAGAGGAAGACGAGAGTTGTGGTGCAGCGGAAACAAAAGTGGAGCATGGATGTTGTATTAAAAATTTGGATTGGTTTTGTGGATTCAAGGAGGAATCGTCCAAAGCTCAGGTCATTACAGTTCAAGAACAGGAGAAGATGGTGGAGGAGCTTCTCTATGAACCTCCAATAACCAGAATCATCTTAAACAGCGCACTGGTGGTGGTTTGCTCTGTTGGGATCTTTCTCTTCATCTTTTTCTCCTTATAAGTTTAGTTACTTTCAACCAGAAGGCCAAATTTGTCAGTAAATGAAAGTCAAAGAAAAACAGAACAGGCATGTTTGATACAGTTAATTACCCATTACACACAAATTAACACAAGCCGCATTTTAATTATACAAAAGGCATTGGGCTACCAAATTTTATTTTGTTATTCAAAATTCAGCAGACAGTAGCGTTTGAGATATACTAACCATTTTTGATTACACAAAAAGTGCAAGTGGCAATACACTTAGATGCCCATATACATGCCTGGGTATATACATGCCTGGTATATACATACATACACATATACTCTAGGTATTGTACCTGTAGTATGTCGGTACAATACTGTAAAATACCAAGCTGGTGCTTTATATGGTTTTAGTTTTTTGTAGAGAAAAAAGATGTTTTGTTTTTAGCCTACATAACGAAAAACATGTCATGTGTTAGGCTATTGCAAAATACAAATACAAAAGAAGAAAAATGTAATTTGACTAAAATAAATACATAATCTTAACTAGTTGAAGTCTTTACTGGATTTAGAATGTTTTTTTAAACACAGTTTATAGTAAATTTGATTACATTTAAATTAGTACATTTAGTAAAATAATGTATAAATTATTTTTAATGCATTTGAATTTTGGATTCAGAACTAACATGAATAAATGTGTACGAATAATGAGAGAAGATGACTCGAAGCACACTGTTATGTAAGTACAAAAGTTATTTTAATGCACCTTGCGTTTTTACAATGACTGTCTGTCCAATTAGTGTGTGATTTACACAGGTCATTAGTAAACTTGTTCAATACTCATTTGCATATAGGTACATAAGGTGTTTTTTCCGTAGTGCCATGTAACACTGTACGCTTGATGCCAGTTTTTAATGGATGTTACAGCTACCTTTGCATAATCTTGAATTAATCCCAATGGGGATGTGTTCATGATATGAAAATTCATAATGAATGTGAATGGATGAAATTTATTGTGAGTACATGTTTTCATTAAAATGGAAATGTGTTGGTAATTCTGTTGGTTTTAGCCTTTTTTTTTTTCTTCCAAGACACATGATCATTAAACCTGGATAAGTACTTGATACATATTTGAGTTGGGAAAAGCATTTGTTGTGATGGTCATGTTTTATTTCATCTGTCCACATACGCAGAACATAAAGGGTGTCTAGCATTTAATTTGATCACAAATATATCTTCTTATGTTTCTAATAATTCATTAGAAACATGGACATGAAGTTTTTAAATGTTTGGTTTAATATAAAACCAGGACAAAATGAACTCTCTAAAGAAACCAATGTCAAACAAAACCAGGTTATGGTGTGTGAAGCAAACTCTGAACACGCTAAAGCTACGATAACAAACATGCCACCACTCAGTTAAGTAAATGAACAACGGTCTCTACTACAGTGGAAAGTTACAGACTGGAAGTGGAAAGTTACTGGGGGTAGTTGTCACACAAGCCAATGTGCACAAGTTGTTTTTTTTTCCTCCCTCATTCAGTATCTTTAGCTTTGTTACACCTCACTTGTGGCTGCCACACAATTTAGTGTTTACTGAGATAATGTCACTATAAATAGATGATTGATAATCACACACACAGAAAGGGATTGGTGTATTTGGACGTTTCAGAATATTGCTGAAAAAATCTTTGAACGTTTGAAAATTCATATTGCATAATTATTTAATTTAACTACAGTAATAAGTAAAAGTCTTCAGTCAGACTTAATTTCTTTATATTTTTAGTTTATTTTGCTTCAAAAGGAAGTAAAGGAAAAATATCTGTTTTGTAAAAAGATTCAATTTGCTTCAGCAGTTGAAATGACAAGTTACAGCGCTGATGTGAACCCAACAGCCCCGAATGACCCTGGCACAGTTTTTATGCTGTGATAATGACAAATGATTATTATGTCTGTCTTCTCCCGGAACCCACACTGATGTCTCCAATCGACCTCCTGTCTGCTCCTTTTTCCTGGAATCATAAAGACAGACACAAAAAACACCTTCCTGCCTAGCCTTGATCATTTTAATATTACTGATTCTAATATCTAGTTCAGGACAGTTTGCTTGGACTCCCTTTGGCCCAGAGAATATCCTTCTAACCATTATCATTATCAGCTATGTGTAAGCATGCTAAACCTTCTGCGCTACTACGCCAACTCGTCAATATTTTAGCCCAGTCATAGCGCTGGACAAAGCTTTTGACCCTAAAAACACGAAACACCAACCAACAAACAAACTGTATTTTTACCTTATATGTTTGTTTGTTATGTTGTATTTTGGGTGACTAACCAAATGCATGGCCAATGAGAGCCAATTCATTCAGACATTTCTAACTTCCAGTACAGCATATAAAGAAATAATTGATCAACACAAAACTGCAAATATTTCGTTTTGCAAGTTTGGAGCTCAAAAACAGGCAGCTGTACAACTAAAGAAGAGAAATACAGCATGGTTTACGGAAGCTTTGCTTGACTTGGTTGCAGTAATCAGACTTGATGTTTCTACAAACACATCTCAATATGCTTGCATAAATAAAAGGGAAAATGTGAGCAGTGTGGAGGCTACTCTTTATCAGCACCTCATAGTGACTGCATACAAATATGAGGCAGCCTTAAATTGGCATCCCAATGGAAACTGTTTGAAAACCACAAAGAAAACAAAATGTGTGTGCAGTTTTTTTTTTTTTTCGTTTTTGTGGTTTAAAACCTACAACATACTGGGAATCCATGCAGAGTCTTATTTTGGTTAACCACCACGCTGAGACCAAATGTGGGGAGACCAGACCAGAAAAGTCCCATGTTCTTCACAGCTATTAACAGAAGTGGGTGAAAGAAAGATTCCCGTTCTGAAAGTGTGTCAGCAAAGCCACTGTTCTATATGTGACCTGACTAAGCTCATATGGGGTCTGTACTTTCTACTAAATGCAAGAGTATAACATAGTTACTAGTATTAATACAGTCTGGTCTTATCTAGCTTTTTCCTGCACACTGACTCCTGTAAGTGACAGATAGCTGTGACTCTGTTATGCCTTCTGTTTATCAGTTAACATAAATCAGATGCAAATGGCAAATAATATTAATAAAATGAGATTCTTAAATGTTGGTTTGACAGTTTACTTGAAGTTTTATATTTTTTGTCAGACTACTTCCTCCCCCATCTCTTCTCTTTCTCAATTTTGTTTCCACATGTTTTGTTTTGTTGTCAGAGTTGACGCGAAAGGATTTCCATTAAATTGCTTAATGTTAAATCAAACCCACAGTTTAAGGCTTCATCATTTCAAGGAAAGCCCACTACTTGATTCTGTGTAATTTTACTAAGAGTTTGGTGTTTGGTGTGACTGTGAGGAGTGTTGAGTGTGGGCGTCTTGATAAGTGGGCCGCAGCATCCGAGACTGGATGGTGGTTTATCTGATGTGCAGTACAGGAGCTCCAAAAGAGACAGTGCTGTCTTCATTCCTGTTCACTTTGTACACCTGAGGGGTTCAGTACTACTTGGAGTCGTACATACAGAAATACTTAAATCTGAAACAGTTAGATTCAAAGATGATGGGCAGAATGAGTAAAAAGTCATTGACTTTTAAGAAATGAATAATTTGTTTCTCAATGTGAATAGGACCAGAGAAATGGTGATTGATTTCAGAAGGAAGAGGAGGGACGTGCAACAAGAGCACCTGGGCTTTTATGTCAACAGGAAGCCCAGCACAGAGGCTGTGCACAAAAAGAGGTTGAGTGGCATCTATTTCCTGAGGAAGCAGAGATGCTTTAACGCAGGGGTGGGGAACTCCAGGCCTCGAGGGCCGGTGTCCTGCAGGTTTTAGATGTCACCCGGGGTCAACACACCTGAATCATTACCAGGCTTCTGAAGAACTTCAAGACATGTTGAGGAGGTCATTTAACCATTTAAATCAGCTGTGTTGGATCAAGGACACATCTAAAACCTGCAGGACAGCGGCCCTCGAGGCCTGGAGTTCAAGACCCCTGCTTTAATGTGCAATCGAATGATAGACTGAAGAAGGATTTTATATCATTCAGTTGTGGTAAGTGCACAATACTTTGCTGCAGCTGGTCACACTACCAGACGGAATAAACTGATTATGAAAGCTCGCTCTCAGACTGTCTGCAAACTGGACACTTTGGAAGCAGCGCTGCAGAGGAGGTCACTGAACAAACGGTTATCCATCGTGGATAATCCTGAACACCCTCTGCAGCACTTGTTGGCAGATGGGCATTTTCACTGACAGACTGATTCAGCTCTGCTGCCACAACAACAGAGACGAGAAATCTTTCAAACCACATGCTGTCTCCCTTTATAATGCAATATCTCTCTCTGGCAGAAATCCTATTACATTATTAGACAACAAATAACATTAGCAGAGTCACTCTAAAGTAGGCTAAACAACAAATGAAACTTTAACCAAACAAAACAGCTAAGCAGATAATAAAAGCTACATACATTTCAGACATGATAAAGATTCAAAATGGTGTTTTATAACTTTTGTCCTCCTCCTGTTTCTTCCTCCCCTCACTCCGTGAAACTGTGACAGATGGCTGCCCCTCCCTAAGCCTGGTTCTGCTGGAGGTTTCTTCCTGTTAAAACGAAGTTTTTTTTCTTTTCGTTTTTACTTTATGGGAATTACTTTATGGGAATCGTTTTTACTTTAGTGGGAATGATAACGTATATTTATACATGTATTTTTAGCCGGTATTTGTACTATGTGCGTATTTTACAGTGTGACCTCTGTCACGCTGTAAAATACGCACATTGCTTTTCAGTAGAGAAACTAGCATAAATGCCTCGGGCCACATTAAAAAATGGAAATTTAAACATTGTGTGGCTCTACCTATTGAGCCACACAATGTTAATGCAAGATGTGCATTAAAGCATTCTCATATTAGTTTTATGTGAGTGCCTAGATTTTGAAAGCCAGCGGAGAAAAAAGTAGGAAAAAACCTACTTCATTGGACTGGAACATTTGTATAACGGTATAGTGGCGATATCGCGACAACCTACTACTAAAATCTCGCGATTTCTAGATTAATAACATTCGAGAGGGGTCTGCCAAGTTTGCTAGTAGCACTAGCAGTACGGAAATACAAACATTTCAAATTAAGGGGATGTAAGCCTCTTATCGTTAATTTGCTATGCGCACACATAAAGTTTTATAGTTAAAATGATCTTTTAGTAAATAATTTAATATTATTACTTCAATGATAAATCCGTACAAGTAAGAAAATAAAAATCATAACATCACTTTTCAATAACTTACACTGTATATTCTTGATGTAGATAGACATTCCAACAGTATATTATTCAGTCCAATTGTATTTTATTAATAATGCATCAAATTTAAAAAGTTCAATGACACACAATATGAATAATATACACTATGTTATTATTATTATTATTATTACTTAAAATTTGATATAGATAAAAAATTTGGCATGCTTAGTTTGTTTTTGTAAGCTTTTATTTTGACGTTACCGGAAGATTCTTTCACATTGTTCGCGTTCCCTTCACGCGCTTTATGAGGGCTTCGTCTCAGCTTCAGCTAAAGAGCAAACAGACAACAGCTGTGTTTGCTTGAAGTATCAACCTTGAAGCTGAAATACGGGACTTTATCGCCACTTGAAATTCAGTAATACCGTTTTAAAAAGTTACTTGAAACCATTAAGGAAATGAAATAGCTGTCATTCGACGTAACCACAGAAACGGGCGAGACGCAAAGCAGAAATAATAACAACATCAAAACCCGGCAAACAAAGAGGTCCCCTTTTCAACGGCATCATTTTTCCTCCATATTCTATAGTTATGAGTCATGTGGCCGTCGAAAATGCCCACGGTCTAGAACAGCAGGTAAGCTGTGTTTGTGTTATACGTCTTAAATGTTCGCTTTATAAGTAGTGTAAAAAAAAACGGCGGTGGTAAACATTAGCTTGCCGGCTAGCCTGGGGCTGCTAACAGTATGCTATTGTGCTAGCTTAACGTCGGGTGCGCTGCATTTGTGCGCGCACACGTCTGAATGTGGCTGCAGAGTATACGACATGAAAAATGCTTCGGCCCCTCTAAAACCTGATCAAAAATGCATTTACTGAATTGCATTCTAGAAATAAAAACTCAATTTTCTGCCGCTAGATTGACCGGTGTTCTTTCAAACGAAGAGCTAAATACGAAATGACGCACGAGTGGTTCCTCTGGCCCACTCATGTGAACACATGAAACGCACCCCTCAGCTGCTACGTTCACTGCGCTTGTCTTGCAGCTAGATATAATAATAAAATGGAGGTCAATGTGGCTGGAACCTGCGGGTCTGCTTGCTACATAAACAATGCGGCGTGACTGTCGCCCTCCCCGGCTTTTAGATGATACGCAGCATTTTCCAGACTTCCATGTTTTTATGTTGACTGCGTCCCGTTAAGAGATGGTCATTTCTTCTGCGTCACCAGCAACGTAGTCTATCTATGTCTGGCTGGATGGCAACAGAAAAGTACTGCATGTACTCAGTTGATATTTTGGAGAGCCCCTATTGGGGGAAATGTCTAAGAGGGAGTCTGATGCGCAACCCAGGCCCTTATTTCAACGACTTATAAGTCCTCATGAGTTTAGTTGGCCTAAGCTGAATGTCACCACCGCCATCCCCCAACCCACAGTTAGATTTTTGGTAATGAAAGCATTAAATCCAAAGTTGTTCCCTGGACAGCAGTGAGATTTGACGCACCAGCATCGCATCTCAGCCATCTCAGTATCCCAGACCAGCTGTGGCTGGGTGCAGTTTGCTGACATCATCATGATAGGAATTCAGCACGCTGGAGCTCACATCTCTGTCTCTCCCTCTCTCTCTCTCTCTCTCTCTCTCTCTCTCTCTCTGTTTTTTAAGTCTGCTGCAGAAATACAAAAATAAAAATGAGGTCTAGTTTTCTTTTTCATGTCAAATCTGAGTACTATAACCAGTCCCTGCAAGCATTTTTTTTCCAGTCCTCGTTATATATAAACATAGTTTTTAAATGTACGCAGCAGCTCTCTGTGTCATCCACTCTTAAGGATAAGTGGTCTGTGGCCTCAAACACAGCCTGCCTAACAATCTAAAAACTAGTTTCCACTCATTTGGTCTTACGTGCATTCTTAGTTTATGGGATTAAATGTTGCATGGGTGTAATGGAAAATTACAAAAAGAAACGGGGTGGGGGGGCAGGGGGTG
>VUQR01026909.1:12126-26515 GCA_015108515.1 Hemichromis elongatus | reverse complement strand
ACCCCCCTAACCCCCCCCCCCAAAAAAAACAACCAAAAATCACAGAAATTGGAAATCAAATTCTTTGATATTTTCTTATTTCTAGTTGTGAACTCAATGACATTTGTTCTTCAAAACACAGCAATAAAACTGCAGGTTTCTAGTCTGATGTCAATATGGAAGTATCTTTAACTTTGTCTGTTATGGTTCTGCAGCATATCCCTTACCTAACACACAATAAATTCAAATGGCTAAACTGCCCCAGTGAATATGATGATGGGTTTTTATTTTTTTTAAATTTGATATGTGGATAAATTATCTCAAGAAAATGCTGCAGTTACTGTAGGCGATAAAATTCCAGAGCATTCAACCAGCGTTTGCCGTCTCTCTGTGCAGTGAATTGTTCTCTGGCAGTAACACTGGGATTAACTTTGAGAAATACGATGACATTCCTGTTGAGGCCACGGGACAGAACTGCCCTCAGCACATTGAGAGTGTGAGTTACTCACATTATACCAGATACCAGCTGCGCTATTGCGTTTCGTCGCTCTTTCTGTACACGTTTCTGTGTTTGTGATCTCACAGTTCCAAGACGTGGACATGGGTGAGATTATCATGGGTAACATTGCTCTGAGCCGCTATACCAGACCCACTCCTGTCCAGAAATACGCCATTCCTATTATTAAATCGAAGAGAGACCTCATGGCCTGCGCACAGACAGGTAGCACACAAACATAACAAAATATTCGAACTGTTTCCATGAGATGAAAAGCAGAAATGGATGAGGCTGTCTTTGTGTGTTTCAGGTTCTGGGAAAACAGCAGCATTCCTTTTGCCAGTCCTCAGCCAGATCTACACTGATGGACCAGGAGAGGCCCTTAACGCAGCTAAAGCATCAGGACAGGTAAGAGAGGGAAAAAAATCAATATTATCTAGTTAAATACAGCTAATTTCGTCATGGCTTTAAAACGAGGAAAACAAATGGTTCAGGTGCTGTGAGGGATTTTATGATAAAGTAATTTAATTAAACTATCCTGTGTTAATTATAGCATATCATCCAGATTTTAAGTAATTGTATTAAGTTCAGGCACGCACACAAGCAGACCTGCTTAAGTTGATCTTTTTGATACTAGTAGTACATCAGACCATCAAAGGAGAGGCGAAACAAGCAGCAGTTAAAGAAAAGGAAAACCCTTGTAGACACACGTCTTGCCTGTCAGCAGCCTTCTTGAAATGACACCTGGCACCTATTTGAGGAAGTTATTTTGTCTAAATTAATTTAAACTGTTATTGAGAAATAAAATCAGCACCAAGTAAATCTGATTTAAAGGGCTGTCTTTCCTCTGGAAGTTTTTATTCTGCTAACTTCACTGTTGTGGATTATTCCATGAACTTTAAATCATGAATTTTTTGAGTGCCATGTCTCTGATGTTCCTGTTACACTAGTTCTCCCCTACATTTATATTGTGAAGCCTTCAGGGGATTTCTGCTCTCAGGAGTCACAGACTGGTCCCTGATAGGTTTGACCCATGTTCTGTAACATGTTTGAGTTTAGTCTGGTTTCCAGCTCACTCATGACATGGCCTCAGTCTTCTCCACTTTTAATTACATGTCAGTTGCTGTAAGATGTAAATGTTGTTTATTGTGTCATTGCTTTGCAGGAGAATGGAAAGTATGGCCGTCGCAAGCAGTACCCCATCTCCCTGGTGCTGGCTCCCACCAGAGAACTGGCACTGCAGATATATGATGAAGCAAGGAAGGTATCTAAACACATTAGTGTGTAATATTTTGTTTATTTAATGATATGTTTTTCAAATTGGTGTTTAATTGTTAATATGTTCTATTTTCTATTTTAGTTTTCCTACCGCTCCAGAGTGCGTCCCTGTGTTGTGTATGGAGGAGCAGACATTGGGCAGCAGATCAGAGACCTGGAGAGAGGCTGTCACCTGCTGGTGGCCACTCCAGGAAGACTCGTGGACATGATGGAGAGAGGCAAGATCGGACTGGACTACTGCAAGTAAGACATGAACAGGAGGAGTGAGTGATGGATAAATGTCTCTTGCCATTTTTTCTAAATTCCAAATTCTTTTATTTTCTTCCATTTCCTTTAGCTACCTGGTCCTAGATGAGGCCGACCGTATGCTGGACATGGGATTTGAACCACAGATACGGCGCATTGTCGAACAGGACACCATGCCTCCTAAAGGCATCCGACAAACTATGATGTTCAGCGCTACGTTTCCCAAAGAAATCCAGGTATATCTGCAGTAATTGTCTCAGAAATTGGAACTTTTCTTTTTTTTCTTTTTTTCTTTTTTTTTGATCCGGCTATTACTAATAAAGAAAAGTGCAGCAAGTATTCACATGGGGATCAATGCTTCATTTTCATCGTTTGTCAGACGGTGCAAAACAGTTGTGTTAAGCACATATTTTGCTCGTCTTGCAGATCCTAGCTCGGGATTTTCTGGAGGACTACATCTTCTTGGCAGTGGGCAGAGTGGGTTCCACCTCGGAGAACATCACTCAAAAAGTGGTGTGGGTGGAAGAGAGCGATAAAAGGTCTTTCCTCTTGGACCTGCTAAGCGCTACAGGTGAGCCAATCTCAGCTCAACTGCTACAACTGCCACATGTCCCAACACATAACATAAGTAGCCTGAGACTTCTCTGCGATTATCTTGAGCTACACACACACAGTGCGATTTTATTTCCCCTGTCTTTTTGTCATCATCATATTGCCATCCTCACATCTCAGCCAATACATTACTGTGTTTCCCATGCTTAGCACAGTGTAATGTCCATCAGCACCCTTTGTCCTTCAGTGAAGATTTCACTTAGTCATGTTTGTGTTTGAAATTAGGAAGATGTATACCTCTGGGCTGCACTGAAAAGGGTATAAAACCTCTGTTTGTAAAGATGATCTTTCTATATTTGTGGTAGTTGGAAACGGCGTGTTTCCTGGATATTATGTATATATTTTTTGCCTCCAGACGGCAGTGGTCTATTTTTATTACAAAATATATTTTTCTTCAGATTGAACTTTAAAAAAAAAAAAAGGTTCTATAGGATTTTAAATCATTTGTGGCTGGGAAAAGGACCTTTTTGTTTTGTTAGTGATTATATGGCAACGTATTAAATCTCTGTTAAATCAGCAATATCAGACACACAAACATTGCTTTTAATCTGGAGCTTACATGTCAGTGGTTTGTGGTTTTATCCCAAGCCATCCCAAGTGAGGTACAGGACAGTACTGGAGACAACATAGAGAAACCTGGTAAGATCCTCAAACAGGAAACTTTTATCTGTCATTTCATATTTTAAATAATTTTGCTCGACTTTACTGTTTCTTTTTTGTGGATGGAGAATCTCCTATTTATTATGTTTATTTAGGTTATGTGTCCCATTTCACACGTCGGGTCTCCTCATGTGAAATTAAACATGCTTGTTGTTTGATTTTATAGCTTAAGGTTGTTTTTGTGTCATCTTTAAAGAATGTTGCTGTGATGTCTTTAGGTCAAACCCATAGCTTTAATGGAGAGAGTCTGGTCATGTTGTGTTCGTGGTGTTGCCGTGTGACTGCAGCTAACAAGTGGATTTAAGTGTGGGTCAATTGATAATGTTGATGCAGGAAGAATACAATGACCAGAATCTTTCCATCAGTGCCTCTAGTGAAACCTGCATGAAAACACATTGCTGCTGGTCATTTTACCCACACTGCACCTCCCGCTGCCTGTTGCACTGTTCTGCTTATATAGCAACATCTGCTGTAAAGTAGCGCTGGTAGTTTTAACCCTGAAACCTGCATGTTAGTCACCCCATGGACTGAAACACACCTATATACATGTAAACATATGATCTGTATACAGGGCTGCTGCAACAAACCCACTAACTGATGTGCTTTGGAGGATTTCATACATAACCAAGGCTGTTGATTTACGTGGCAGCAGATGCAACAAAAAGAAAATTGTATGATTCGTTTAGATGCTGACTGATCCCATTAGTATGAAGGCAAACCAGTCTCATGTAGTGGACTGAGAAGTCTAAAAAAGTTCAATTTAGCAGGCTAGGTCATCAGGGATGAATTTTAATTTATCTGCTTAGTTCTCATAATGGTTTATGCACTTAAATTATGTATACCTCCAGCATGGCTGTCAGTTTATTATTTGTGCTTGTTCCACAATTTGGTCCATGCTACATAAAGCCAGAGCCATAGTGATACTGGATTATTAAATTCAGTCCTTTATTTAGTCCAAACACAGCACAGCCCTAAAGTTTTTTTTAAATTTTTTTTGTAGCATTAACACCCAGTGTCTCCCCTCTTGGTTGACCAGGTAAGGACTCCTTGACCCTGGTTTTTGTGGAGACCAAGAAAGGCGCAGACGCCTTAGAGGACTTCCTATATCGGGAAGGCTACGCCTGCACCAGTATCCATGGTGACCGTTCCCAGAGAGATCGAGAGGAGGCCCTGAACCAATTCAGATCGGGAAAATGTCCAATCCTGGTGGCTACAGCGGTCAGTAAAAACTTCCTCTTGGTCACACAGTATGGTTCCTACTGTGGTTTACCATTCTGTTATATGCATGACAACGCTGTTAACTGACAACCACAATAGACATAAAACACTGAAATGTTTATTAAAATTAAAGCTCAAATGAAATGGTTTATGAAGGTGTGGGTATTTAAGGTATCTGCTTCCGTTTTTGTGTTCTCAGGTAGCAGCTCGGGGTTTGGATATCTCCAACGTGAAACATGTTATTAACTTTGACCTGCCAAGTGACATAGAGGAGTACGTCCACCGTATTGGACGCACGGGACGAGTAGGAAACCTGGGTAAGGCTATAAGTAATGTGACTCAAAGGAAGTGTCCTCTTCATTTAGGATGGACCCCATTTATTGCTTTAAAAACAGCGTCTTCTATTTTTAAGTGTTTTTCTCTGTTTCCTGTAGGGCTGGCAACATCGTTCTTTAACGACAAAAACGGGAACATCACTAAAGACCTGCTGGACATCCTAGTAGAGGCCAAACAGGAAGTTCCCTCATGGCTCGAGAGCTTGGCCTATGAACACCAGCACAAGAGTAGTAATAGAGGGCGCTCTAAGAGGTGCACACACAGATTCTGTCTTTAACTTGCAAATGTTTGTTTTTGTTATTAGTATTAAAACATTTCCTCGTCTAAACAGAGGCTTTGAACACTGATTTCTTATTAAATTTTAATTTATTTTTTATCCCACAGGTTCTCTGGTGGGTTTGGAGCACGAGATTATCGTCAGACTGCTGCCGGAGTCAGCGCCGGAGGCTTTGGAGGACGTGGAGGAGGACGCAACCAGGCAGGACATGGAGGAAACCGTGGCTTTGGAGGAGGTGAGGTTCTGAGCTTAGGATATAAATTTATTCACTAATATAGGGTGATTATTGTGCACATGATTGTAGTCACGTGATGTTCATTGCGTTGCTTTGGAGCCTTTTTATTGAGCCCCCCAGGATAACTTTTTTTCAGTTTTATGAGTGCTTGTATAGGGAGAAATAAAAGAAGAGAGCTTGAGTTTGCCATGTATGGTTGTACTTTTTATATATTTTCATGGAAAGTCAGACAAAATATGTTCAGTGCGACTGATAGTTTTACAGAACTGCACATTTGTGTTCTAGGGATAAATGTTTTACACCAAACCTGCATTATAGAGATTTGTTTTGCTTGAAAACACTAATTTCTGATACTTGAGCAATGAAATGCTGCATAAGTTTTACTTAATTAAGAGGCTTTTTTTCCTCTTTGTCTTCTCAGGTGGCTTCAGCAACTTCTACACCAGCGATGGCTACGGAGGCAACTACTCACACTCTCAAGTTGACTGGTGGGGCAACTAGTTTTCTCCATCCCTCCCTCGCGCATCCCTCTTTCCTCTTCTCACTCATCCTCCATTCTTTCTCCACATCGACGTCTGCATCCCATCAGTCTTGTTACCACCATGAACCCCAAGAAACTCCCATGCATGTTATTAAACTATTTATGCTCATTTATGTAGCTTCCATCCCCATCCTTCACGTCTTTTAAGTCATTCGAAGAGTTTTCTTGTGCTTTCGATGTCCACCTTTGTTTTTGCAAAGGTTTCTTTTTCTTTTGATAAATTAGTTTTCCTCCTCTTGAAAAAGACCACATTGTGAAGAGATTCTTGAATTTTAGTTGTTTACTTTTTAAACACTGGACACAGGCTTACTTGTTAGCTTCCAGCTTCCGTTTTCCCTCGGTGACATACGTGTGTGCCAGTAAAAAGATCTGGGTGTTTAATTTCCTGAGTGTGGGCTTCTTCAAAGAGGGGAAAATCCTTTCTTTTTTCCCCCCCACTTTAGATTTGAGTTTGATTTCACTGTGTTTTCGTCTGCATTTACACTCCCCACGTGACCTCATTTCATCTTTGTATTTAACGCACGGCCATGTTGTAAATCACTGGCCAAAAACTTTTCTAAAATATAGATATAGGCAGGACATAAAAGCAAAACATGTCTGCATTTAAATTCAAAAATACTGGCCTTCATGTATCACACAATGGAGGCCACAGAAACAGGAAAATCTTTTCTTTTTTCACCTTTTTTAAAACATGAATCTTTATCAAGGTCTGACACAGATGTCTAAACAGAGACGAGTGGCTGGACAAACTGAAATGGCACTGTTGCCCATTAGCAGTGAGGCTAGCAGACAGTCTTAGGAATTATGGTTGTTACTGCAAATAGCATATTTTGTTTGTTTAATTTTAAGCTAAGCGTTTATGGAGAATCATTTGTTTCTGTACTGTGCCTTTAAGAATTTAAACTTTGTCTCTTATTTCCATCGTTTTTATTGCCATAATACGTTAACTGTCCACAAGTATTGGCCCACGGTGACTAAAAGTGTGTATTCAATGTCATGTGTTGGTTTAAATATGTTTTCTTTATTTTTATTTGGAAGGAAGCAAACTAGGCTTGAACTAAATCAAACCTTGGCAAAAACAAACTAAACTAAAACTATGATGAGGAAACTCAAAGCATTTCCTTATCTGTCTATTAGAGACTGAGCTAATTCCCCAAAGCATATAACCACTGTAAGCATATTTGTGGATTACTTTACTCACTCTGGATGAGTGGATATAAAATGGGTCAAAAATTGCATTAATCATATTTTAAAAGTCAAAGATCCAACGAGCAGGGCCGACCACAGTGGCTGTATGCTTTTGGGAACCCGAGTCCTACTCATTGACACTTGTGTCACATCTATAGCTCAGCTTTGAGCTTGCAGTTTGGTTTCTCAAAGCCATCTTGTCACTAATTGTTGGGTCACTGTGTGCCACTAACAGGGTCAGCAGCAGTCACGTTATGTTGTTCCTCCCCCTCTTATTATCCAGATAAATAGCCGCAAATGTTAAATTCCTCATAGCTCGCTATAGTCAAAAAAGGAAAAAGCCAAAGTCTGGTGCCACTCGAGTCATATTAAATTATTGTAACCGCTACACAGTTTGAAACACCTTTGCTTAGAAAACACTACATGGCTGCTGCTGAAAACAGTTCCCAGATTGTGTCGGTGTCTGCGGCTGTTCAGCTGACTCTTAGTGCCATCATGCTCTTGGGAATCTAGCGCTGCTTTTAACCACAAACATTGAAACCCTTGTTTCGGGAGAATCATTCTCTCGAGGGGGGAAATGCGCAAACTAAAAAGGGGTCCAAATTTTCTCGCTCACTCTATCCTGGAGAGTTACATGAAGAGTTTTCTCTAAAAGTAGTCATTCCAGTTTGTTAGGTCTTTTATGCTCTGTTGAAGTCGGGCGTTAAAAGCGAAGAACTGGATCATCCTTACGAACTAATCTAACTGCAGAGACAGATGGGGGCTTCCCAAGGAATGCAATGCATCGTATCTCTAGCACATTTTAGCCACCTGCGCAACTGTGATCAAGCACAAGATCGCTCAAAAAAACGCTTCTCGGTCCAATTCCTCCTCATACTACTGCTTTTCAGTCTGCAGATAGTGTTTCTCGGTGTTGAAGTCACTTCCTCGATGAAATGTTTACAAAACTAGATTTCGGCCAACACGCACAACAGCCGTACACTGGCAGCATATGATTGCTTTCAAAACACTTAACACCCAGCCCACAAAGCTCACAGAGCTCCCAGATGGGCCACACTCCTACTACTTTGCACTGATGCACGTCCACTCTCCAGACTAGTTTGCTATCTGGACTGGCAATCTTGGCAGCTATTACAACGCATTCACCTTCTGCATGCACAACACATGCATGTGCTGCACATTAATAAACGGCGACAGCGTACCGCTGCGATTGTCGAATGCTAAACCTAGGTCGTCTCAGCACAGTGACAAACTGTCAGGGTAAATTGTGCTTGTGGAAAAGTTGCTACGCAGAACCGATCGCATGCATTTAAATCCTTGGTTATCCCTACTTGGCTCTGCTTTGCAGCCAGGCTTCAAGGGGCCGGTTGACCCAGGATGTCCACGTTTCGTCCCTGATTGAACTTGAAAAAGGGATCTCCGCTGAACATTTTGGATGGTTCAGCGGTAGAAATCCAATTCTCCTCCTACTCCCACCCTCCCAAACTGGGCCAATTAGGAGCCAAAAAAAGCTCTGTTACCCCAGTGTGGGGGTGGATTAAGTTAGTTATGTTTACATGTAGAACTCAAATTAAATGTAAATAGTTTAAACAGAGGAATCTCCACAGAAAAAGAATGTGAAGTTAAGAAACACTTGGTGTGCACGAGTCACACTTGATCACTCAGCACTGGACTAACACAGGTCTGGTGAGCTTAGTGCGGTGGGCAGTTTGAACACCCCTGACTAAAGTTCAAACACAAGTGTGTATTCTTTTGAGAGAATACACACGTCTGTATATAAATTTACCCAAATTAATGCGCACAAGGTGGATTAACCCTCAAACTGCCCACCAGCTCTGACAAATGACAAAGCAGGACCAAGACTGTAAAACATATTCAAGTGTTGTTGTTTTTTGGTCAAGAAGTTTCAAATGCCAAGCAGATGAATCCAATTCTATAGCAGGCTTTAGTTATGTTGCAGTTATTTATTTTATTCCTGTTTTTGATTTTTAGACTCTTCCAATCAGTCTTAAGCTTCGTTTTCCTCGGGTTACATTTGAGGGGGACGTTGGGGGAACTCGCTGAGTTTAACAGCATTTTTTTTTCCTTCTTTTTTTAAGAGTTTGAACGTTAGGTAATGCTGAGGTTTCATGCAGTTAGCTGGTCATTTACTAAATATACAAAGTGGATTTTCCAGAAGCTTTTCTGGTGCAGAAAGACACCAGTCAAATGTAACTGCACGATATTACACTAAGCCTGGTCTGACTCAAAATGAGGGGCCAGGAACAATGCTGCATTCAAGGACGGCTGTGAAATGACAGAATTCAGCTGTACTCCTCGGTGTCCACCTGCTCCCTTTTATGCATTTACAAATGAACCAAAAAAAGGAAATTTGAGGGTTTTTTTTTTTTTTTTAAACAGTTACTGTCGCACGAAGAGCTGTCACTAAGTTTGAGATTGCAGTCTAACACGGGCTTAACGACTATGAGCAGCGGTTGAATCAGTGATTCACATGTTGACCAGAACTGTCAGAGGTGTCCCAATAGATGACTTTTTTTGTTTATTTTTATTTTTTTTTTAGCAGCACCTGTTTACCAATCGGCTTTCTTCCTGAGGTAATGAAATGTTTTATTTTCTCCTGCAGACTTCTTATAAGAGCTGTTGCAAAGTATTGCAGGAATGAAAAAGCAGGTAACAGGTAAAAGCAAGTTGCTAATGACAATCACAGAACTCCCTTCACACACAAAAAGTCTTTACACCTAGAGGTGTTATTAAACAGCTTCCATGCTGGCATTGTTACAAAAATCAGCTTCTACCTTTAAAACTGTAGGAGGAACTTTACTGACTGAACTGGCAGTCAGATACTGCTGACTGATGTTCCCTGTGTGAAAGCATTTCTTACTTGAATCAGTGGCTTCTGCCGACTATAAGCTCAACGTAGTCTCATTTGTTTTGTGACTAGTGCTGCAGGTGTGTGGCGTCGCAGGCAAATCCATTGAGTGGATGTGGTTGCGTAGATGTTGCTGTGCCTTCTGACAAGCGCTTGGCGGCACATTGAGAATCTGTTAATAAATAAATAAAACAATAAAAAAAAATTGAAGGAACTGACAAACCTTTATAAAAGCAGTGTGAGTTGTGAGAGTAAAAATTCAGTTTACCTCTTGCTTTGTAGATCAATCGTGTCAAGTAGTGTTGTTCATAAATATGCAATGTATTTCAGTGTTTTTCTAGGGCGGGCTGGTTTTACCTGTCAGTCGTATTTACCATTGAGCTGTGTTAGAGCAACACTTAAATACCACTGTGCCCCCAAATACCCGCGTGGAGGGCGGGGGGAAATAAAATACCCCTCTGGACTTTTACCCCAAGTGCAATAGAGTTCAGTTACTTGTGGCTTGCTTTCGCTGTGTGGTCACCACGATTCTTTGCATGAGTTTTCTGCCCGAGTACAAACTGGCACATGTGAAATGAGCCCAGAGTTCTACGTGTGAACGGTGCCTTTTTGAAGTGGCTGAATCACAAAAGACTGAAATTTGTTGGTTAGGGCTGGGTATTTTAAAAATATTGCAGAATTTTTTTATTATTTTTTTTTTAAAGTGTAGAAATGTTTGCTCGGTCAGATGCTGTAATGATATGGGGGTTTGAAGGAAGAAAAAAAAAATAGCGGTTGACTCATAATTCTGGCACACGTGTTTTCACTGACTGACAACTGATTCCCGGTGCTAAAACTCGGCCATGTTGCCGTTTTGTGCCACTAATGTTACGTTTTTGAGAAAATATGAGCATCAGGGCATTATGGATAGGAATGTAGATCAGGCACTTTATCTCCCGCGTTGGTCCTCACAATTTTTATTTCTGAAAGACTTCACTTTTTGACAAGATGCTGGCAAATCTCTTCATCTGCTAGTTAGCATTTTACCAAGCTAGCATTTGCTTAGTTAAGATGGCAAACAGTACTACCGTTACATGCTAACTTATCATCTGTGTCTTGCTAGTGTCACTGTACCTGTAACTATCAGTGTTGAGACAGGCAGTTTAAAATGAAAGGACACACTTTCAGCAAGGTTAAAAGAAAAAAACAAACAGAAGTTTGTCATGCAGAAAATGCTTAGTTTACTTCCTGCGAAACTGATCCAGCACTTTAGTTCTTTTTGTTTTTTTTGTTTTTTTTTTAATTTCCTGAAACCTTCTGATGCCTTAAAGGGTGATACCCAGCCCTAATGGAGCTGATAGCAAACTTACCTGTGATACAGACAGCACTGATGGTCAGAGAACAATTAATGGTGCTAAGCTTCCATTGCTGCGGCCTGCAGGCCCCCCCTCCGTTATAGAAAGACCACTGAGTTTTACACAAAAGACTTATTTAGTTTAATCTTCAACTAAAGTCTTCTGTAGCACATGTCCTTTAATCCTAAAGAGGTACAGCTGAGAGTGAGTGTGAAGGCAGCGTAGAGGTGTTAAATAAGAAGAGTGTGTGTGTGTGTGTGAGAGAGAGAGAGAGAGCGCGTGCATGTGTGCAAAGGTTCTTTGAGAATTTTTGTTTTTAATTTTTTTTTTTGGGACCAGGTGGAGTTCTAGTTAACAGCAAAGGTAGGATTCAGCTGTTTGCACACAGAGTTCTTGAGTCTACTTTCACTGCAAGTTTGTGTAATTTATCAAGCATTTTTGAGAAATATTTATTTTTCTATGCCTAATACAAAAGCTGATATTTTACAAAGTGACTTGACCAAAAGACAGTAAACAAAAACACTGGCACTTGAATGTTGAATGTCATTGGTATGAGTGAAAAATTTCTATTTTTCTGGGGTAGTGTGAGCTTTTTAATGTTAAAGATGCGACGTGGGGGAGCGTTTCTCCGTCAGCGTGTCACCGCAGCAAGGCTGGGTTCAACAGTCTGAGATCGCTGGTTGTATTTTCAAAAAAATCAAATCAACTGCATTTCATAAATACAGATGCATATATTTTGTGTAAAGCCAGTTTAAAAAAAACAAAAAACAAAAAAAACACCAAAACACTACAAACTATCTCCTAGGCTGTGTGCACATCTTTTCATTTTTAACCAGGCAGTTTTTGCCACCACGGTTTCTTCCTTACATTTCTTTTATTATAATAATTATAAGAATGAAACTGGATTTTTATCATGCAAAATCTGGCCCATGTGTCTGATCCTCAAATACCACTTTGAAGTCTCAATATTTGCATTTTCACTGGTACCATCTTGATTTAAAAACAAACGAGCACCCCATTGGTCTATACATTTTTAGCATGCTAGCACTTACCCTACCAAGCCATCTTTCTATGTGGCTTAAAATTTGCTAAATCTACGCAATGTCGGTCATTTTATTTTTGGCAGTATTTCATGGAAATTCCAATTTCAACCAAATAGCCCAGTCACTTCTACCAATTACAGTTTAAAGATGCTACAGTATCCCTGTGTAAAGCTCAACACCAGTGTTTTCCAGCACTAGAAACCCCCTCTTCTTTCAGCTGAAACTTCAGATCTTGTGTTAATGTGTAAAGATGTGCATCTGGTTTAACATGAAGGTACGAGGTGTACCACAGATTGTTGATTACAGCTGATGTGATGGCGACACTATACGAGAAACTGCCTCCACCGGGTACCTTTAAAGTCACATTGGACTCAGTATCACATCCGCAAATCTGTTTATGCGACAGGCTTCATTGCCAATAATAATCAACCATAAACAGCCATTTTTAATCGGCAAACAAATTGAGAAAATACCACCGTAAATGCCAAGGTTTGGATTAAAAAAAAAAAAACAAGTTAACGATCAAAGACCATTTTTGTAAAAAATGACAAAAACATGCAGTACAAAAAAAAAGTGTCCAGATTTTCTCCAAGTTGTTTTATTTTTCCTTTTCTTTGTTGAATCTTTACACTTTTTCCTTCTTGTTGAAACCCTTGTTGTGAATGTCTGGCAAAAACAAGTGGCGATCTTTAAAGTCTTCATAACACAGACTTGACTGTGGTTCTATTGCTCTGTTGTTGTGGTTTGCATCTTTTCAGGCGTTAGCGTGTTAGAGCTGTCACGGGGGTGTTTCTGGCCAATCAGGAATGAAAATCTATTTATTTTTTGCCCTTCTTGCAGCTGATCAGTATTTATCTGACCTGCAGGATAGAGAGTAATATAACGGACATTTGTACTGTTGGTCCTCTAAGCACAGACCCACTGTAGTTACACAGATTTGTCCAAAGACTGTAGCCTCAGCAATCACTGACGCATATCAGACGTAGGTGAACCGTTACTTTACCCGTTTGTGTGCACAAACTACATTTTGCAACAAAGTAATCGTATTTTTTTTTTTTTTTTTTTTTCAGGGTGTTGTGAGAGACACACAAAAACAAAACACTTTGTGGCTTTATTTCATGTTCAGTTTGTTAAAGTGATCTGAAATTCAAAGATGCTGAGGTGCATTTAGGAATGATTGCTGTTCTCTTAGCGAGCGAACTGAAATGAAATGAATCCCAGTGCTGTCGTCATTACTGAGTGGCCAGACCCCACGGTGTGGACGGGCAGCTGCACCGGCCTGGTAGTTAGTATTTGCTTATGTATTAGTTTAGCAGATGTGCACGAAGAGCACTGCACGAAGAAAAACAAAACTGTGCAAATATTCTGATTTTACCACAAATAAAGGTTTGGATTTGCAGATGTAATCAGTGGTTTGGGCTTTTTTTTCCTTTCTTGTGTGCATGTTTGACTTTACAGAGAAACCAAACTTTGTTATTAAACAATGTTTATTTGAAGATGAATACATTCTACAGCATCAAATTATAAAAACTGTGTACATAAAATACATCTGATAGGAATGATTGTGATTCTCTTGTCTTTAAAACACATCATTAAAAATCATACAAAAATAATTTGAAATCTGGAGTTGCACCGACATTGGTTCTAACTTGGTGCACAGGCTTGCTCGACTGATAGCAGGAGATGAGTCGAAGCTGTTTGCTTCATTTACTTTCTTCAATAAGCAGGATAACATGATCTGACAGCCAAGTTTCTCAAAGTTAGAGTCAAGTTTTTTAGCTTTGTGTAGAACAACAGAACACAGGAAGTTATCTGCAGTGATGCGGTGGCCAGAGACTGTAGCAAGTTGATGAGATTTGGTAACTGTGAAACTGCTTAAACTTTTCTCAAATTTGAAGCAAGCGATTGAAGTGACTACCCAAGTGCAAAATACTGGTGACTAACATGTGGGGTGTGACGGTGTCAAACATGAGGCCTTGGAGCCAGGATCAGCAACGACCTTCCCCCGTGGCCATTCATAATACACCAAAGTAATGAAATATTGAGAAAAAAAAAATTCTTTACCGTTGACTGTAAA
>VUQR01026909.1:0-12105 GCA_015108515.1 Hemichromis elongatus | reverse complement strand
GTGAACAGAAATTTTGCCTAGAATGTACTAAAATTACAAAACTGAGCTACCAATTATTCACTTTTTTTTACGGTTTAAGCCCAAAGAGCTGTGCTGACAGAAAGTCAGTTTCTTCTGGTCTCTAAATGCCTCTGTGGTTCACAATCCATCGACAATGGAAATAAGGCATTGAGTCTGTGCTGACTACATTAACAGAGATCATTGCTATTTCAGGCCATTTGGTAAAAGAAGGCTAAAGTTAACAAAGCCCAACTTAAAAATCTATTCTTACAATCCTGGTTATTTCTCTGTTGAGGAAAGCCAACAGGAAAGAGAAGTCTTAATTTAAACTGTTGTCCACCCTCATCGTGCCTGCCAGCCAAATGCAGTCAAAGGTGAGGCGTTGCTCTTCCCCTCAGTTTTTCTTGCTGCACCAACACTTTAACCTGTTTGTCTGTTCTACTCCAGGATCCTGCCAACATTGCAAATGTTAAACCAATCAGAAATGACTGCCCCCCAGCCCAGTGTCCAAAAATAGAATCTAAAAAGTCACAATGAACAGGACAAAACACTGTTGATATCAGCCAAGTCTGTAATTACTATAAAGCTGAGTAATAAAGTGCATTCATTTCCAGCTAGCTCTGCTTTGGTTGCAGGAAGGCTCTGCCCTCGGTTATCTGGCACTTCAGGTCCTTTTGCCGAGACAGTCTTAATTCAGAGACGGTTGACAATGAAATCTTCTGCAGAGTGAGACTGATGCTTACTGAAGTATTCAGTGTTTTGTTCATTGAGCTTTAAACTAGCCATGATGGCCTCTGTGCTACATAAATATTGTGTGAAATTACTTGTATGAAATAAAATTAAAAAGTTAGTCTCTTCCTGTCAGTCAAGATTCAGAGCTGATCGAGACGACTCGCTCCTGAGAGGTGGTTGGTCCTCGCTGATGTCTGACCAGAAGTCTGAGTTGTCTCGGTACCATTTCACTGTTTAAAAAACAAAAAAGCACGAATCACTAAGACACCATACAGGAAGGTAATGCCGTATAGTCGTGTGTGTACCTGTCTGTCTGATGCCTTCAGTCCAGGACACCTCAGCTCGCCAGCCCAGCTGCTGCAGCTTTTCACACTTGATGGGGTAACGCAGGTCGACCCGCGGCCTGGAGAGCAGACATGAAAAGTGTGCTTTCAAGGTCAAGATGTCAGGAGAGAAGGAGATTTTGAGAGTCTAAAGCTAAAGTGGAAGGCTTTGGCTACTTCCTGGAACTCTCCCCTGCTTTTGCCAACCCTTTCTCTACTTACCTGTCAGGCACAAACTCAAACCAGTCATTTACTTCAGATTCTGGCACATTCTTGACCTAAACAGAACGAACACACACACACATTTAGTATTAATTTAATCTGGTAGCTTTCTAAAAAGTCTCATACTAAATAAACAGTTCCTAAACCCACCATCCTAACAAGTTCCCTCGCCAGCTGCATGATGGAAATCTCACAGTTTGTCCCCACATTGTAGATTTCTCCCACAATCCCTTTCTCCAGAAGCAACAGGAAGGCATTTATGGCATCACTGACAAACAGGAAGTGGCGGGACTTTGGAAGGGTTCCCTGGATAGTGCTGCCACAGAGCAAACATACAGAAACGGGTTTAATTGGATAAGCGCTTCTGTTACTGGGAAACACAGACCGGAAAAACCGCTCGTTAAAACAAACCTACCATTTCTTATCCATCTGTAAGAGGGTGAGGAACCTTGGAATGACCTGAAAGATCAAGATAACAGTTTGTATAAAAAGCCTGGTGGCAAAGTAGAAGATTTGTTCAACTCTTTAAAACCAGTTAAATCTTCTGGAAGAACTGAAAGTTAAAGTGTGATGTTTGCATTTTCTGCCTGTAAACAAACAGCTGATTGTAGCATTTTTAAACCTGCAGGGTGAACCTTTGTCTCCCCCTTGTGTCAATGAGTGTAATTACAGAAAATCAAAAAACCTTTGAAATTTGTATCGCTGTAGATTGAGCTTGCAGAGATAATATCAGTGTCACTTGATGTTGCCTTAGATAGATAAAAATAGTTCTGCATACAGCTGTGCAGATATATTATATAAAGCCTCAAATCTTAAACTGTACAAATGGAGCATATTTCTGCAAGATTAGCCACTAAAGGTAAAATGGGTGTGTTCAGTGATGATACTGAACCTTCTCCGTGTACTGCCTGGGCCCGTAGATGTTGTTGCTCCTGGTAATGATGATAGGAAACTGGTAACAGACAAAATTTAAATGACAAAGAGGAGAAAAATCACTCAGGTTTTAAAATTAAAGGGACAGTTCACCCCAAATCACATTAACCACTGGCCTCTAGTGCCATCTCTCCATATAGATTATTTTTGTGAGAGTTGCCCAGTTTTGGAGTTATCATTTGTAAAGATTTATGCTTTCTCTTGAGTACAAGCGCAACTAGTCTGCAACAACAAGGGACTTGACATATAGTTGCCAGTTGGTTGCATTCTAGTCTATTTGTGGAAGGGTTTCTCATCAAATCTATGAGTCTCTGGCTGGACTCTGAATATAAGGAGTTAATGTGAATTTATATGTATGTAGACAGCAAAAGTTAACTGCTTCATGATCACTGATTGCAATCAAATATCATCCAGACCCTGTTCAGTTGCAGACTGATAGCAGACTGACTCGATTGTATTGCCATCTAAATGCACAAAAGTGGTAGACTTGTAATTTAACTAACTAATTCAAAGACAACGAGCTCCAAAGTTCATGTCATACGGTCACAATAACAACACTGTTTTCACTACCGTGTTTGCTAAACTGGATAACCCATATCAAATCCAAAACATGACCTAAAAATATGAAACTGTGTTTACCTTGTACTGGTCCCAGTACGATCTGACCAGATACTCTGCAGCAGCTTTAGTAGCAGCGTACGGGTTGGAGGGCCTCACTGGGCTGCTCTCATCAAACACCTGTAGGGGCAAACATCAGAGTCACTGCCTGATCCATAAACACAAGCACGAAACAGCAATCCCAATCCATCCACTGGCCTCACGCAGACTGGCTCCGTACACCTCATCGGTGCTGATGTAGATGAAGCGCTGCGGCTGGTGTCTGGCGTGATGGGCCGCTCCCAGCAGAACCCTGGTCCCTTCAACGTTTACCTGCTGGAAAGTGGACGGGGATTCAAAGGAGGCCTCTGACAGCACAGAGAGGAAGGAGAAAGGTAAAGAGCTTTAACGTGACAGCGGAAACTACAAAAGCCCTGCTCATAAAGAGTGCCCAAACAAGCTGCTGCTCACCGACGTGAGTTTTGGCTGCCAGGTGAAATATGACGTCGATGTTTTTGGAGCTAAAGATGTGGTTCATCAGCCGCGGGTTACAAACATCCCCCTGTTTAAGAAAGCAGTCCAAGTGAGTAACTGTACACACAGCATCACTTAAAGTTCAACTGATGATAAATCATACAAATTACACTTTTTTAATAGTAATAATTGAAAGGACATTAGGATTAAATTACATATATAAGTGGTGTCAGTGTGGTTATATTTGACATGGCATTTTTATTTATCAGCTCTCACCCTGATAAAGGTGTAGTTCGTTCTGTTTTCGACGCTCTCCAGACTCCTGGGGCTGCAGCAGTAATCCAACTGGAGGAGATCAGACAGTGAGTCGTGCTGCAGCGCACACAGCACACACTAGCTGCAGCTTTGCACGTCACAAAGATAACAAACCCAGATGGTAAATTTGGAGATGGAGTGAGGGGAGAAAGAAAATCAAGACTTACATTATCCAGGTTGATAATTCTCCATTCTGGGTGTTTGTGGACCAGCGAGCACACCAGATGGGAGCCGCTGTAAGGACAGAGAAATTTGAGACAGTTCATTTACGCCCCACTGGCCTTTATCTGTGCAGAAACTGTTAGCCCACACACGCCTGTGCCATTAATGCCAAGAAGACAACAGCTGACCACTTTGCAATGCCTATATGTATACATCACATCCCACATACAGAGATTCCTTCTTTGTTAGTGAGATAAAACCATAATAATGGACTGAAACTACTACTCCGAAACTTGTGAAGTTACTCAACAGATAGAGACACCAGGATCATTTATAAGACAAGTCAGAGTAATGTTAGTTAGCTTGTTTTTGCAATAAATACTTTTATCACTAATAAATTGTGCTTATTTCTTAGTTAAGAATTGCTCTTGCTAACAGAGGCTCTGTTTCACCTGTGCAAAGGTTAATCTTACAGGTCGTAGTCTTGATAACTAAAAGATGAACCATGGTCAGGGTGTTTATCGAGCTAAATGATAAGTTCGTAATGTTATTTCAGCTAAAGTGGACACCGATATGAAATAGGAACGCACATGAATCCAGAGCCTCCAGTCACCAAAACAGTCCAGTTGAAGTCCATTTCCCGGTGTTCCAGCAGCTGTTACCTCATAATAACAACATAATCACAGATATCAAGCCTGGAAGCTAGCTAACCTAACGGAAACAGCAGAGCTTTATCAACAGTAGCCCGATTGTGTAGTGTGCGACAGTTTCCGACTGCTTCACGGCAGTGTTGACACGTTGAAAGCGGGCGGGTCATAAACGGCGTGTGTACTAGTTTCTACTCTCTGATTGGTTGTCCTACATGACGCAGAGAAGTATGCGCGATGTGATTGCGTGAATCCCAAATCAATCAAATTGTCAACGTAGACCTGTCGGCAAGCAAAAACCAGTCAAGTCCGTTTAAATAAACACGTATTATCCGGTTGTGCTTTTTAAAATAAAAGTCAAATTGAGTATTTTAACCGATAACACTTGATCGTGTGTACGTTCAGTTTTGTACCAAACTTAAATTTACAATTATTTCAGCTGTATTTTCATGTGAATGTGTTTTGTGTCATTCCGTGCGCGTTTATTATCCATTATTTCCTTACCTAGCTTCTTTTTCAGGGCAAGAATATCCAACTTCCGATCACAGCTTAGCTAACTTTTGCAGGGCTTGACGCAGCTGGTTTACTTCTGGCTTCGTGGCTCATTGAATCGATGAGGCATCTTATATATGTCGATAACGCTAAACTGCACAAGGGGGAAAATGTCGTACTTATTAGCCACACTTGCTGCTGTCTTCCTGTTCACTTCGGAGGCTTCCGGGAAAACTGTTACGGGACTTTTTAAGAGCGAAGCGGCGAGACAGCAGAAGGGCCAGTTCATCACAAAATTCATGTACCAAGGTAACGTTGGCGATGCTGATGTTCTGCTGCTGGCGTGTCATTCCAGCTCTGACATCAGGCTTAGCTTCTTTTCACTGTCAGTGATTAACGTGGCGTAATAAAGAGCTGACGGCTCAGTTTAGTGCCCGTGTTTGCTTTCCTTTCTTTTTATTTGCTAACGGCTCTCACTGTGCCGCTTAACAATGGGTGTAACTAGCGTGTCATGCGAGTATCTGATAACGTGCACTGATTATTAGCAGCTCTGACAGCATTCAGCTGGCGCTTTATCTTTGCCGCTTAATTTCAAATGATTATTTATAAACCTCTGTATTTTATTTTATAGTATTTTCATTCGGTCTGACCTCCAACAAGTATTTCGGAAACTTGCTTCAGGACACTTAGGTATTTTTTTTACAGGTGTTAATGGAATCCAACCTCTTTCCGACCCATACATGAGCTGTTTGCGCTCTGAGTGTGGACAGAGGCTGTCTACACACACTCACAGGGCATAGTGGGGGGTGTTTTCTGCAAGAATTGGTGCTTTAAAAGGTCTCAAGCCATCCGATGTCAGCTAATGTCACTAATTTTATGAGATGAACCCTGCCTGAAGCACAAGGGCTTATGGGTGGAAACCATGCTGACAAAGTAGGGACCCACCATGGGGCCCCAGAGGTCCAAAGGCCACTGAAAGCTACAATCTCTTTGTTCTCCAGCTTCTATATTTGAAAATGAATGTTTTATATATTAAAGTCTAATCTGTTGACTACATTACTGAATTACTAGTTAGGCTTTTGGTCTGTAAAATTCATAAACAATGCTATCTAAGTGTTAAATGTTACATCTCATTAGCTGGTGTAACCATGGTGCCTTGTCTGCGTTTAGCTGGCAGCGGTCTGCTGGTGTGCCGGGTGGAGAGCTCGACGCTGGCTAAAGAGAGAGAGTCCAGACTGTTGCTGTATCAGGATATGGACTCAGAGCTGGACAACCTCAGCTGCTCCGAGAGGCTCGCAAAAGCCCACGTGACCAGTAAGAAACTAGGACTCTCTGATACAGTCCTGAATTCTGCTGCCACGCCGCCATATTGATTTATTTCTCCCCTTTCCTTCCTTCACACTGTCACCTCTTCTCTCTTCCCCTACGCCGCCACCGCTCCACAGTTACACTCAGTCAAGAAGAGCACAACCAGACAATCCCTCGGCAGTCCTCGCCCACAGCCTGGCAGATCCTGTATGCTGACAGATATACATGTCAGGTAACACAATTATATATAATAGTAATGTAATAATGCAACTAGGGGTTCATTAAGGCAAACCTGCCTCCAGCTGTGACGCTGTCGTCCCAAATATGAGCAAATAAGAGAACACTGCTAAAGGAGACTGTGCACAAATATACACATGCTCTATATTGCAGTATGCAGTGAAATTAGGGGGTAATACAGTAAAGAAGCTGATGTAGGCTCACAAATCTTTTGGTTTGCATTACACCTACAGGTCAGTGCATGCACAGTCATGTACAATGCATACATGTATACAGTCAAATACACATCTGCAGTCATAAATCTGTCACAATAGACAGAAAAAAAACTTTATTGTCAGCAGGCTCATTCTAACACAAAGCACATAACCACAACACTGACTGTGTGAATACACAGTTAAATACGAATTTTCAAACTGGTTCTGGAAAAGTACGTTGAAATATTGGTAGTAATGCTATTACACTACATAGTAATGCCTTCAACAGTACTGCATGATCTGGTAATAATGATAGTCATAACGATATGGATTTTAGTCATAACTCTATGATTTCCGTTCTCTCATTAGGAAAACGTGTTGATTGCCGGCCACGCTGATCTCGATTTCACTGTCCTGCTGTTTAATGCCGACTCAGCTGGAAACCCTCTGGACCATTTCAGTGCAGAGGAGGCAGGTCAGACACCCCGAATACGCCCACCCCCGTCAGCCTACAGCAGATAATGTCAGTGCATCACTAAGCTCAAGCTGGTGATGCATTTCATGCTTGCTGGCTTCCTCTGCAGTGAGAGTATGACCGTCTGCATAATGTCCCAAATCCTGATACTGTTCTTACAAATAGCTGTGATCTAGTGAAACTAATAAAAAGTTGTAATGGCTCTTCAGGTGCTATGTCAGACCTCTAAAGTAAATCCATCATGAATGCATTATGCCTGGACTTTATGTTTGATCCTGATGGATTGCTGATGTGACTTCTTTCCCCTCTCGCTCTCTTAGGCCTCCACAGTTTTTACTTCCTCCTGCTGCTGGCTTACTTCATCGCCTGCTGCATCTACATCCAGCCTCTGTACCAGGCTCTGAGGAAAGGAGGACCCATGCACACCGTCCTCAAAGTATTGACCACAGCGCTGGCTTTACAGGGTTGCTCCGCGCTCTGCAACTACATCCACCTGGCCAGGTAGATTCAGCAGAGCCAGAGAAAGGCAGCTCAATATCAAGATATGTTAGATATTAGTTACATTATATGACTTAAAATGTATTTTAACTGTTTTGGAACATTTGTATTTATTTTGTACAGAGTTGTTAATAAAAGGAATGTGAACTAAGACAACAGTGTTTCTGTTTGTGCCTCCTGTTGTTTGCAGGTATTCCAGAGATGGAATTGGTCTTCCTCTGATGGGCAGCCTGGCTGAGTGTATGTTATCATATCATAGAGGCAACAATATTTATACTGCAACATTATAATGAGTCAATAAGAGAAAAAGGAATCTCTCTGATCATTTGAACCTCTCTTTTGGCTCCAATGCAGTCTGGGATATGGTGTCCCAGGTGTCCATGCTGTACATGTTATTGAGTCTGTGTATGGGCTGGACTCTGAGCCGAGGCAGGAAGCCTCAGTCCAGACCTCTGCAGTGGGAACAGTCTCCGGCCTCCACGGCTGTAGCTGTTGGTGGAGTTATTACACAGGTATGCAGAGCTTAAGACGACGTCAAGTGTTTTTTTTGTTTAAGTTAAATTAGATCCAGTGCGTATAATCCTGTTCAGGTAAACATAATGTTTTCAGAATAAGGTGGGAGATGTTGCCATAAGATGACTTTTGAGAACCACACTGTGTTTTCAGGCAGTGCTGCTGCTGTGGGAGCAGTATTCAGAGTTGGAGAGTGAACATCACAGCTATCACGCCCAGCAGAGTGTGGCCGGTCTCCTCCTAATGGCTCTGAGAGTTGGCCTGGCCCTCCTGCTGGCCTCCATCCTCTACCAGATCATCTCCACTGAGAGGAGCACGCTAAAGAGAGACTTCTACCTCACTTTCGCCAAGGTAAACAACACTTTACACTAAAACGGACACAACAGACGCCTGCAGGGTGTCGGGTAGTCATGTGGTCTTGTTCTGTGCAGGGATGCTTCCTGTGGTTCCTCTGTCATCCCATCCTCGTCCTCATGTCTGTGATCTTCAATGAGCATCAGAAGGAAAAGGTTTGATCTCCCACACAAAAACTAAAACAGTTTTTGCTATGGAGGATAATTCTTTCGTGTTCTTTGAGTTTAAATGTTCAGCTCTTACCTTTTGTCCTCCCTGGGCCACGAAGTTTACACGCTACCTCCCATCTGTCTTCCTCCTCTGCAGGTGGTGACCATCGGAGTGATCCTCTGTCAGTCCATCTCCATGGTCATCCTCTACCAGCTCTTCCTGTCTCGATCTCTCTACTGGGAGGTGTCCTCTCTTTCCTCAGTCTCCCTACCCCTCACCATGTCCAGAACAAACCACAGGGCGCGCTATTGAGCGCATATGCCATCACACTTTTGCTAATAATGATTATCACGAGCTAAGGGTGGATGTGCCATGACGCAAAGTGCTCAAACGCTGCAGGGACTGATTTTCTTTGCAGTTAACTGTTTCCTGGGAGAACTTCTGTAGTTACTAGGAAGCAAGTTAACAAGAAATCATTGAAAGAGGGTGAACAGAGGACGATATATGTACAGCAACAGCCTACCTCTAGTTTTAAGTGATTTTTGACTGGAGCCAGCATGAGCACTGCTGAAAAGGAGCAGGAGAGAACTGGCTGTCATGTGGTTTCTTTGGTTCTCCATGACGCCAGCCAAAATACCACTGAAACAAAAGAAACACGAGGACGGCTGAAGACAGCCGGCCAGAATTGAGATAAAGGATGCATCACCTAGAGACGCAGATGTCAGGAAAGAAAAAGGAAGCGAGATTTACTCCGAATGTAGAGATGGCTGCCCGGGCCTCACCGTCACAGGCCAAGATTGAAATACTCAAGAGCGTTTTATTTCTGTTATATAACACAAACAGCATCATCGATTTACTTTCAAGGAAAAAACAAAGACAACACTGTTTAGCTCTGGATTCAAAAAGCCTTCGTCTCGTTGAGCTTTCCCTGCTCATTAAAGCTGGAACGACTTGGATCAAATCCACGAAGGATGGAAAAGTCTCAGTTTGTGTCTGACGCTGGCGTTTTATATCAGATCAATGATAATCCCATGAACAAAGCAAAACCGAGGATATGCTACTCTCTGACTGACCTACGACCTTTGGTTTCTACTGAGAAACTAAGGCTTGGTTGGCCGAGCAGCCACGTTCATCACGATGAAGACTCACTGGTGTGTTTTAACAGTTTCTGGTGCAGCTCTGTGGCACGGAGGTGTTTCGGGTCACGGTTGGTTTTGGTTTTCTCCTTCTAGCCATTGCTAGACGGGCAGACAGACGGATGGACCAGCAGAAGTTTGAACAGGCTGAACAGACGAATGCAGTATGTGTTCTGTAAAGCAATAGATTGTTACTCTGTAAACTGGGAAGGATGCGTGTACTTTGATTGTGCAAAGCCAAAGTGAAGTAGACGAGCCAAAACATCAGCATTTACACACAAGCATACAGCTGCACCTTAACTTGGGTGCTGACATCAATTTATGAGCTGAGAGCACGTGAGACTTCAAATCGTGTAGCTTAAGATGCGTTGCATGGCTAACACATTTAAAAAAAAGCTTCAGTATAAAAAAGATCAGGAGGAACTTGAGTCTACTTGGTGTCTTCAAATGAATTTCACTGTGTAAATACATTCCAACCCCACACGTCCATTCCCGTGTCATCAAGTTATTACTGTACGCGAGGCTCATTAAATGAGATTTTAGTGTTATATAAGAGCGAGGCAGGAAATGAACTGTACTGTCACGTAGGAGAAGTCCCACTTATAAAACTGACAGCTAATATATTCATTAATCAGCTATTTATTTCTAGTTTAGAATATTAAAAATGAGCTGTTGATTGCACAGTTTCATGTTTGGTATGTTTTTGCTGATTTTGTAAATCAATCCTTTTTAATTCATTAAAAACAAATCATGGAAGTGCAGTACGTTTACCTGGAAACTCTCAATCCAGCAACTTCTTTTAAGAGAGAAAAGCTGGGCTGAGAAGATAACTGGCAGCTTTTTTTTTAGTAGCACAGTTGAGCCAACTCCATCTAAAACAAACACAGAGAGACTTATATAATTATTAGATATAATTTAAATATGTGCTATAATCCTTATTGAAAACCAGTATATTCTCCTCCTCATTTATGAAGATCTACTTGACTATGAGCCTCCGCGGGTTATTTGTTAATCCCAAAATGTGCAACCTTGTCTGTTTAAGGATTATTAAAGTTTCATCTAATCTAATCTAATCTAATCTTAAATCAGCTTTATTGATTGGTTTATACTGAAAAAGTGCATGTTTTTCTTATATCCACGCATCATTTACTGTCTGCACACCGGATGCGAGCCAGTGCATCCTGTGTGCATCATTTTGTCCCTCAATGACAATCTTATTAATGAGGCCACCAGTTATACTGTATACTTTAAATGCTCATCCTTCAGTTAGAGGCAAAGTGCATTTTGTTTTGTAGCGTTTACATTTCACACTTTAGTTTTTACATATCGTTTTTTTTTTTTTACAACCTGTGGAAATATTACACCTGTGACCATGACAACTGTAATAAAATAGATCTTAAACTAATAAGTGCTTGAAGTTGTCCTTCATGCCGCAGCTTTAAGGAACGTGACTGTTACATAAAGCACAGCGGTCGCACTGACTGTGCTTGAGGTTTGACTGAATCATAAGGTACACTGTAACCTTGTCCTTTATTTACACTGGTTAATCTAAATAACCCAGTTCTTGCTTTTTTTCACACCAGGCACACATTTGCTTATTAATAGAAAATATGTCTAGAAGTACCAAAAAAGACTCTTGCTATCCATTAGGCCGTAGCCCAGTTGCCACCTTTGTATACTTGGTCATCGACATACGTGTATCTGTCACACTGCTAAAACCTTCACTTGTTGCATATTTTGTAATAAAAAAATAACACATTAAATCGATCAAGCAATAAGTTAAACCTGTACAGTCTTGAACCAGCCCTCTTTTCTTTATATTTTGTTTCCAAGCAGACAGACTTTCTTATCATTTTTAAACTAGTCTTGTTCTTTGGGCTCTCTACCAAGTGTTCATTTGGACAGAGATGAACCAGTGTAGTGTCTAATTAAAATGTATCTTTAAGCACCGGAAATCTATGGTGGCCCCTAGAGACAAACGCATGTACAAACTCCAAAACACATACAAACTCCAAAACACAGCAGAAGTGCTCCAGGACTGCTTGTTTTATCAAGACATCACATATTTGCAAACGTGCTTTGACGGTTTCGGAGACGGTTTCTGGCTACACAAGCCAGGAAGTGACAATGACCGGATTTGGCGTGTGGTAGTAACAGGTAAATTAACATCTTGTCATGGTACCCGTGCCTCACCGGTCGATCCCGTATTAGGCGACATGTGTTTGTTGTTTTGTCTCTCTCCCTACTGCTGGGGCGGTGCTCATTGCGGGCCCCCCCCCCCCCCCCCCCCCCCCCCCCCCCCCCCCCCCCCCCCGCCCCCCCCCCCCCCCCCCTTTCCCCTGC
>VUQR01026898.1:3097-33368 GCA_015108515.1 Hemichromis elongatus | reverse complement strand
CATTTCAAATACAGCGTTTCTATGAAACATCAGCAAACACACAAACTGTTTGTGTGCAGTTTGTCTCACAGTGTGTTGCAGCTGCTGTATTTCACAGGGAGAGAAAAGAAAGAGCTAACTTCACTCAGTGATGGAGAAAGATAAGAAAGACAGGACAGGGGAGGAAGGTTAGACTAAAGCTAACATGTTAGTCCTCCTGATTTCAAACCTGAACACGTGACATTATGTGTTTTCATATTGTGAAACCTGCTGCAAATCAAAGGCAGACTAACTGTGTTATTTAAAGACTGCGTGGAAATCCTCTGCAGGTAAGTGCAGTATAAACAGGTGAGTTTGTTGTACTGTGATGGAGTTAAAGTGAAGAACAGTGTGTGCATGGTCACACTTAGCTTACATCAAGTGTAGCAGAGATTCATTCACTGAATTCCACCTTCCACCAACTTTATCCAGTCTAATATAAAGACAGCATAAACATTGTACTGTCAGTGCAGAGGATGGAAATCATCCAGGACGACTCAGGAAACATCTGCTCACATCTGGTTGAATTCTGCTGTGTACATCCACAGAGAGCAGCAGGTCAGCTGATCACAGGCTGATCATTAAGAAAATCTACTGGAGCTCTCAATAGAAATGAATTTGAGTTTGATTCTTTTCCCCACTCTGAGCCGTTACAACCAGTTTAAGGTTCCCCCACTAAACTGGTTTCTTCAGATTAAAGAATACTCAATAATTAGAACTAGAAATAATTAGAATTCAAAAGAAGACTGACGTTTGTATTCCCATCTACTGATATTATATTATGTTAATATTGCACAAGGTTCAGTTAGCTATCCACAAAAATAGAGACACCCTCCAAAGTGTTACTTCAATTTCAGAGCCTGTACTTTTTTTACTTCAGTACATGCATAGTCATACAATTACAACAGGCAGTGAAATGTGTCATGAACTGCTCCTTTGACTGTGCAAGACATTATAAACAATAAACAATAAGTACATTTAAATAAAAAATGTGGACATTTTCAATTAAAAATCTAAAAATATACATTGTGCGAATGGAATGTCAAAGTGTTTTGTGTCATATAACACAACAAAGTATCGACAGAGAAAAGGAATTAGAGTAAACAAAGTGACCACAGTGTGATGTAGTCATGAATCAGATAAGATATGAAATATGGCCGTCAAAGTTCTGGAATGTGACAAGAATATGATATAAGGTCCTGTTTCAGTCACTCGTGGTGATGCTATGAGGACAATAGGGGCATGTTCTGATTCAGGACTCGGTTGGCCTGAGGGTAGAAGCTCCTCTTGAGTCTCTCTGTTTTTACCCTGATGTTGTGGAAGCTTCTGTCTGATTACAGAAGATGAAACAGTTCGTTACTGCAATGGGACGAGTCCTATAATATGAAGCTGCTGTCAGAACCAGTAAGAAAAGAGGGGTCAGATATGAATTTTTGTTGAATTTAATATGAGTGTCATAATTCTCTGACATCCCAACCGCGCAGGGCTCAGCTTTTCTCCATCCAAGCAGATGGATTCTGAACCCTTTTATCGGGCACACATTTAAAAATGCTTTGAAAAGTAACATTTCTTCCCTTGGAGGATATTGTAGGATTTAAAAAAAACAAAAAATCTTTTTGGTTTGGTATAACAAACCAACACTGCCGGTCTCCACCATGCTTGTTCAGCTGGGCATAGTTTATGTTGTAGATAAAGCTAGTTCACGTTTGAAATGTCTGAGTCATTACAGCACAACAGTAGAGTTAGAGTTCAGGCTCCGAGCTCATTACAACCTGCAGCCATGCTACATAGAGAGGCTAGGGAGCGATGCTAGGGCGGTGGAGGCAGTGAAGCAAGGCAGCAGTGGCGCTAAGGTGGCGCCTGTGGAGCTGGGTCCCTTGTATCTTTGAGCAAGATGTTGAATCCCAACCATGAGTCTGAAATATACCATCAGCTGTAAGGACTTTTGTCCTGTGTAGTAAAAAGTGTTGTGAATGCCTTAATGAGACAGTGTAGTTCCCTTACAGTTGGCCACAGGATGTTTCTCTACATTCATATCATCACATCTCTTTTTTTAAACTTCTAAAACTGTTTCCATTCTTGCAGCATATTTATTGCCATTGAAGTGTGACACGCATCACTAAGCTGACAAACTGAGAAGCTTTGTGCGCCGTGCCCAATGACTTTGAGAAACGTCTTAAAATAAAACCTACGATTTCCATCCAGAACTTTGTAATTTAGTGGTGATTTGCTGAAAAGAAATTCTTCGTAGGTGGCTTTTTTTTCTTCGTTTGACCTTAAACATGACACAGTGTGAAATAATATATGGATTACAGGAAGGACATGAAGACCCACCGCATCCACTCATCCCTTCGAAGTCCCGTCAGCTAAATCATGCCACTTCCTCTCAACTTTTGTTTGTTTAATTCGGTTTGCGACATCCATCCCACACAGCACAACATCAGACTGATCAATCACCACGCTCCCTCACACTGCTGCCATTGTCAGCACCCTCCCAGAGTCGAGGAACACACTGGCAAGCTCTGTTTGCATCCTTTCTACAGGCCTCGAACAGACTATATAGCTCTCTCTTTGTTTGCCCCACCCATATTGATGGAATCTGAAAGTAAGCAGATTTGCAACGGATATTAACAGTAGGCCTGCAGAACAATAGTGCAGAGAAGCGTGGCACAAGGTTGAGAACAAATGCGCCCTTTATGTTGAGCGGGGGCCGTGTTCGGAGACAGGAGGGGAGGAGACGCATGAGGAGGGATGTCTTCTCACACTGCAGATGGAAATGAGAATATCTGCACACACACACGTGCACACATACCACGAGTTTGTAGCGATGGTCGGACTCAGGGAAGGCCCAGCAAGCTGACAGAGATTAGAGAGAGTCATGATATGCAACTGTATACACACAGACAAACACACATCAAACATATTTTAGTCCTCCGAGCAAGCAGCTGGGGAGTCTCTGCTGTACATCTCTATCTTCAGCTACAGCCGTCTTCCCCTCCTCACTGCCAATAAGGGCGCCTTTACACCTCCCTCAATGGCTCCATCCTTCCATCCCTCTGACAGCATTGTGGAGGGGCATTATTGGTTGTAGCTGCAGGGAGTCTTTTCACACACATGCTATGATTCTAGTCTGCAGTAAGGTAACACCTCCGTGGGGTCATGTATTTATGTCTTAGTGTCCCCAGAGGGTTCAGTGAGTCCACACTAAAGCCTATTTAGGTGGTTGAAAATTGATTTTGCATATTGTCTTTATTATGTAGTACAACAGTGAATTTGAAACTATTTGTTAAAATGTCTCACCATGAACACATTCATACGTATGTTTGGAACCAATTTAATTTTTTATGTATTTACCAACATGTTCTCAACCCAGACGGTAACGTACAATGCTACGTGACAAATCGTTAGTATGTTACGCTTCTGGAAACATGAAAACTGTTTGGAATGGATCTATTTATTTTCTATTTATTTTATTTTCTCATCATGAATCGCTTTGGAAAACAAGATCTAACATGATTAAGGTTGTCGTTCTGGTTGGAATACACGGCTGGATTCTATTGGATTCCATCCACAAACCTGAGCATATCATAGGGACGCAGAAGGTTACCTTTCATGTTATGTTATGTTATGTATGTTAAGGGGTCGTGAATGACAGCAGTCTCTTAGTTACACTACTTAGGAATAACAAAAAAAATCAGTTAAATCTTTAAAAGAAGGAGTATAAGAAGTCATAGCAGACATTTTTACTGCCACGCAGATGATACCAAGCCTTACCTATGTAAATGTTGAAGACATACCGGGATGACATCTTATTTTCTGCTTTTACATTAAAAAAAAAAAAACTAAGGTTCCTGTTCTCAATGCAAAAAATCTGAGAAATATGGTGCTAACCTTGACATTACCTTGGCCTCCAGTACTTCCTGTACAAAAGCAAGTAAAAGTTCCTGAAAAGCCTTCAGTCAATTCTTGCTGCAACAAGAGTACTGACAGGGACTAGACAGACACAGCATATGCCTCAAATACTGACTTCTCTTTGTTGGCTTCTCTTCGTTTCTTGTTAAATCCAGAATCAAATTTAAAATGCTTTTCTTCATATATGATTTCTTAAAAATAGCTATTCATCTTATCTTTAAGACCTTACAGAACCACATCAGAGCACTGCTGAGGTCAGGACTCTGTGCAGGCCAATCAACTTCTTTCACAGCAGACTCATCCATATCTTTTTGGACAAACTGTTTCCACAACATCAGGAGCATGAAATTGTCCAAAATTTCTTGTTATGCTAAAGCATTAAGAGTTCATTTCACTGGCACTAACAGCCCCACACCATAATCCCTCAAACTTCACTCTTAGCACAATGAAGTCAGATAAGTATGTATGTCTGCATGCTTAGGTGCTTGATTTTATACACCTGTGCACATGGAAATGTCACAACAGGGTATGATTTTAGATTTGGACCCAAATGCAGACACGGGAGAACAGAACTTGAATTTAAACAAAAAGCAAATCTTTATTGGGCTGAAACACTAGAGACAAAAATACAAAGCGAGATACCTCTAGGGCAAAACTAAACTAAAAAACTGACAAAGTAGTGACTAGACTGTGAAACAACTAAGATCACTATGACAATAACTATGAAACTATAAGAGCTATGACGAGGGGTACCAAACTAGGTGAGAAGAACAGACATCCTGACGAAGACTGAGTGACAACGCATAAACTAAATCTAAAACTAAAACTAAATACCTGTAACACCTGAGTTCAGTGATCTCGATGGCTGATGAACACTACGGCCAGCATACTGTAGTTCAAGCTGAATCAGGTGGTCCTGACGTTTTCCTTAGTTTCTCTGCAATAGTCGCAAGCTGCTGGGGGGGTTCTCTGCCATATTGAGACTATCTCTCCACACCGTTACATATTCCATATGTACGGGGTATGACTCCCCCCCTCGGTCGTGGCGAGGGGATACTTCTTTAAGACACTCCGGCTCAGCCGGCCACGCCCAACAGCTCACATATAAAACAGCTGTGCAGACGTGACACCGGTGATCAGGGACAGACTGGGACTAAAAAACAGCCCTGGACTTTGACTGGGCCCGGCCCAAAGTAATCTGTGTGCTTCTTATTCTACTTTTATGTGTTTGGGAACAAAGAAACTTCTCTCACATGCTACCTGTGTCACAGGCAGAGTAAGGAAGTACCTGTAACCCCAACCAAGAATATGATAAGCATCTGTGAAGAGGTTGTATCGTTTCAGAATCTGATAACAACAGACTGGGCATTCCTTGCAAGATTTACACTGTTTGTTTAATATATCTAATAATCTTCTAATAATCTTCACTAACGGGAAGGATGGCAAACAGGACCAAAGCTTACACGAGGAGGTACCGGCCATTCTGTGATTCTCCAGAATCCACAGATGCCCAGTCCGCCCCTGCCAGTGATTGTTTGATCTCCACTTATGTAGTGTGTGTGAGAATGCTTTACCTTGAGAATGCTGTGTGTATGTGCGTCTGTCAGGAGCCTGTTTCGGCAGCCTCTATGGGCGCTGCCTCTCTCTTGGTATTCCCCTGGTATTCCCTTTAGCTTTCCCTATCTCCCTAGCCTCTGTATAGGCAGCGGTCTGGTTGCGTTCCCACGGCTTGCTGCCTGCTTCACAAGCTTACACGCCGATCGGACCTCACTGTGCTGCGGCCGGAGAGTGAGCATTCTCCAGCCTCCTAACCTGGGTCTGTATGGTATATCAGCTGCTTTCCCGGCTTATTGCCTCAAAAGTTAGGCTTATGTGCCGGTCGGCTTTGCACCGAGCGGCCACAGTGATCAAACACGGAAGTGACACGGCCTCAGCATTGAAATGTACGCTGTCGTCTGAGTACTGGGTAGCTCGAATGCTATGAACATAAATATATGGGAGACATGGCTTCAGCATTCCTAGCGTTTGCTGATGCCTGGGCATTGCATAGCTCAGCTAAAGCTGTGAGAATAAGCTTAGAGGGTGCACGGCTTCAGCGTTTCAGAGAGCATTCACTGACAGCATGCTTAGCACTGTGGGAATAAACAGTAGAAAGGGGAATTAGGCTATGGCTCGTGCTGGCTAACTGTTAGCTAGCCGGCTAGTAGCGTTTAGCCTGTCTGGCGTATCGCCCACGGCTCGCAGGTCAATGCGACCAGCAGGACTCCGATTGTAGCTTGGCTACAGTGTGAACAGACATCAGTGTTCCAAGCATATGCTTTCACCTTCAGCACTGTGAAACAGAGGGCAAATGAATGGGGTCTTGCTGACGGCTTTTGACGCTCCTCCTATAAGCATAAATTGGACGCGACAGAAGGCAGGCTGGGGAATTAGAGAGCCTTCTCCCTTCTTATGCCTCAGGCTACTATGGGGATGATGGCTGCAACGTCCCTCCTATGGCCCCGCCTCTTTGCAGCCTGGGCTGGTGGAGGTTGACTATTGTGAGGTGGATGTTGAAGGGGTTCCATCCCCTCTGGCTGCTCTCCCATGGCTCCGCCTCTTTGAGGCCTGGGGCAGTGGAGGTTGACTGTTGTGAGGTGGATGTTGAAGAGGTTCCATCCCCTCTGGCTGCCTCTGGCACCCCTCCCGCAGCGTTCCCTCCAGCATCGTCCCTCCCATGGCCCTGCCTCACTGAGGCCTGGGCCAGTAGAAGTTGATTATCAGGAGGCTGATGTTTCAGACTCTCGGTCAGACGACCAGGATTGCCTAATGAAACTGCCGGTCTACCCTTCAGCCATCTCGCAGTGCCAAGGGGACTGTGCAGGTGTATGGAGACCACCGTGTCAAGGGGAGGACTCGAGCCTAGGCTCGGCGGTCCTCCAGCCGCCTTACTCCCTCCTGACATCCTTTAGTCAGGCCTAGTGGCCTGCAGCTGTGTTCCCTGGCATATTGCCCGTGCTTCACTGGTTATATGCTATTAGGGCCTTGCTGCGTCTGACGCCTCAGCCAGCAGTTGACAGTTCTCCAGCCTGCTGCGCTGGCTCCCTGTCTGGCAGATTGCCCACATATTGCAAGTTGCGCGGCCTACGGAAGCCTGCTCTGTGAGCTGGCACTCCTTGGCCAGATGCGAGTGTCTTGTCTGAGTTCACTCTTGCTGCTCCCGTCTGTGGAAGGTGCGGAGCGGCTGCTCAGTGCGGGGACTGGCCCTCGGGTCAGGTCCCAGATGCTGCTGCTGCTGCTGCCGCTGCTGCTGCCAGCGGTGTTCTTCTGGCATATTGCCCGCGTTCACGCACCACTTGGACCTCGCTGTGTCTGACACTTCAACCAATGGGCTCAGCCTTGTGGCGTGGGCGTAGCCTTGTGGCTGCTTCAGTGTCTCGTTAAGCTGCTCCCCTGTCTGTGAACAGCGTGGAGCGGCTGCGGGGCCGTAGACAGGCCTCGGGCTTGCTTCCCTAGCTCGGCCGTCCTCTCAGCGGCTGCGCTGCTGCCGCAGGGCTCTTCAGCCTGCAGCACTGGCTCCCTGTCTTGTGTCTCGGGCTACACGGCCAACAGGCGCCTGCTTAGTGAGCTGACACTTCCTGACTGTCCACACGTGTCTCGTTGGGCCCACTTTTGCTGGCCCCCAACCCGCGGGCGTCGCAGAGTGGCTTTATGCACTGGTGATGAACCTTTGGTCGCCCCCCACTTGGGCCCTTGGGGACTGGACCTCCAGCCCCTCCCCTGTCGTGGGATGGTGCAGGTCAGCTGCTCAGCTCCTGGGACAGTCCTTTGGCCTCGTCCTAGCCCAGCCATCCAGTGAGTGGTCGAGCTGCTGGGGCAGGCTCTCTCTCCCTGGCACCGTGGGCTGCTGTGTTCGAGTGGCTGGTAGGTTGTGCTCCCCTGGCATATTGCCCACACTTTAAAGAGGCCGGCTTGCACGCCAGTTGGACCATTCTCCAGCCTAGTGTAGCCTGTACTGTCTAGCGTGTTGCTGCACTGCAGCTGCCGACTGTGTTCCCCTGGCTTGTTGCTCACATTCGCAGGCTTACACGCCAATCGGACCTCGCTGGGTCTGATGCGTCAGCCAGCGGGTGTGTCTTCTCCAGCCTTTAAGCCAGTCTCTGTATGGCGTATGAGCTGCTGTGGCTGCAGGCTGTGTTCCCCAGCCATTGCTGTGCTTCGCTCCCTGTCTGGTTTTGCCCACCTCTTGCAGGGTTGCGTGGCCAGGAGGGTCCCCTCTAAAACGGCTCGGTTAGCTATGCTTCCTCCCTTACTCTGCTCCTGGGGCTCCGGCTGGGGATCCTTGGTGAGCATGCACACGGGCTCGTCCTAGCCAACCACCTGTGCTTCTGGTGTTCCGTCGCTCTGACCGCACGTTTGTGTACCTGTCAGACCCTGCTGCATCTGACACTTCTGCCGGTGAGTGAGAGCTCCCCAGCCTGCTATGCTGGCTCCCTGTCAGTGCTTTGCCTGTGTCTCTCGGGCTTACACAGCCAGCACGAGAACTCCCAGTGAGCTGGGCCTTTGTGCCTGATCTCGAGTGTCTCACTTGCGAGTTCACTCTTGAGGCTCTTCTGTCTGTGGACAGCACGTAGTGACGGTGATGGGGGTGGACCTTCGGGCATCGCCTTGTTCAGCCCTCCACTTAGCAGGCTAGACTGCTAGCCCCCACTTCCGGTCTGTCGACAGCTCTGGGCATCTGTTGTTGCTGGCTGTGTTCCCCTGGCATGTTGCCCATTTAGCGGGCTTACATGCCAGTCGGACCTTGCTGTGGTGAGTGAGAGTTCTCCAGCCTGTAGCGCTAGACTCGTGTTCTCACACATTGCCTGCGAGTCGTAGGCTACGAGCCCGGCAGGATCTGCTTGGTAGCTCGGTGTCCTGCACTCCCTGACTGTCTGCTTCGCGGTTCACAGGCTGACCTTGAGCGGCCAATCAGCGACCGCTGGCCAATCAGGCCAGTCTGGCATCTGAAGACTGCTGCCTCCACCCCCCCTGGCTCAGCCTTCGCGTCTGGCGAGGCCCTGGCCAGGGTAGTGTTTATAGTGGTGTGTTGTCTTTGACACTTGGCGCATTCACTCTCGGCAGTTCGCTTGCACTGTCTCCTCACAGGGTGTCTTACAGAGGTAACCCGTACATATGGAATATGTAATGGTGTGGATATGCTAGAGCACGTACGGTTACTGTGTAACCTTGGTTGGTATGACCCCCTTGGTCGTGGCGTGTGGATACTTTTTTAAGACACTCCGGCTCGCCCGGCCACACCCAACAGCTCACGAATAAAAAAAAATGTGCAGATGTGACACCGGTGATAGTTTGATTGGAATGCATCTCTGAGCGACCTGACGGTGGAGACTTGTCCTTTCTTCCTCCCCTCACCCCCGACGGGTCGCAGCAGATGACCGCCCTCTGTGAGCCTCGTTCTGCCAGAGGCTTTTTCCTGTTGAAAGGGAGGTTTTTACTTTCCACTGTTTCCAAGAGCTTGCTCAAAGGGGGTCATCTGAGGGTCATCTGTAAGGTTACAATTTAATCCACCTTGAGGCAACTGTGCCCTATATATGTAAAACTGAGCTGAATACTGTATTTTCCATAAATTCTCCAGCCCATTCTCTTTAATTTTTGGTGCTTATCTGCTTAAATGTAACTAGAACAAGGAGGAGGCCACACCTGATATTACTGACCAGTCAGCTGATGTATTATTGTAGGGTCTGCCTACACCTTGAGGCAGCTGTTGTTGTGATTTGGTGCTGTTAAAAAATAGAATTGAATTAAATGCCCAATTATGTCAAAACATCTGAAAACATTTTGATTAATAAACCAGGTTATCATTATACATTTGTCTCATGTTATTTGACAGTCTAACCATTTCACATGAGAATCCAACACTGTTATATGAATACAGGTGAATCTGGGAAGGTCTCATTTTTTAAGTTCTGTTACAGCCCACTCAGACACTGGCAGTTTAAAAAAAATAGAGTAATACATAGAAAAAAGTTGCCTAACAAACACAAGCAGATGACTTAATTGTTTTAGTTATGTTGCATTTGCAGTAATTGGTCCTTACAAGCGTGCTCACTGATGAATACATAAACTGTTTGTGGGATGGAAGCCTCCCAAATGTCTCAGTCAATCCCAGGAGAAGCTGTCATTTATGGCAAACTAACATTTGTAGCTTTTTGCAACAAAGAGATGCATATTTTGGTGGGTGATTAAATCATAGACTATAATAAAAAAAATACTATAATATGTACAGATTGTTTACAGTGGGTAAAATAACCACACAGGATAAATAAAATAAATAAATAAATTATTTTGCTGAGGGTGCTGCTCAGGGCCTCCACAGTCTCAGGTGGGGGTGAGAGCTGTTGTCCATAATGGACCTCAGCTTGGCTAACATCCTCCTCTGTGGAGTCTAGGGGACTGGCCAGGACAGAGCTGGCCCTTGTTACCAGTCTATTAAGCTGTTTCCTGTGCCTGTCTGTGGTGCCACCTCTCCAACAGACATGGATAATCTGTTGTTTGTAAAGGTGTATGTGGTCAGCAGGGCTCTGCAGAGATGTTTAAAGGGGCGGGTACTCAAAGTTAAAAAGGGACACATAGAACCAGGCTGAATAACAACAACACACATCCATCAAGAATCTAACATGGAATCATATCATGCTATATCACTGTCATCAGGTGGGGACAATGCAGAGCAGACCTAGCCTGTGTTTTACCTGATGGGTACAGTGGTGCTGTTGAGGGGTTGCTGCTGCTGCTCCTGCTGCTGATAGTGCTGGAGGGCAGAGCTGTGTTGATGTAAGACTGTAGACATTAAAGAGTCCATAGCAATAATAAAGTATAGTCAGTTTGTTTGATTATCACTCTGTTCACGCAGAAAGTTTATTGTAAATGTTTAAACTGTAAAGATACAATATTTTTTTTAAAATCAGCATTCTGTCATATTTGAAATATAAATATAATATAATCTGTTTCTTAATGTATTTAGTTTAAAACACAATGTGTTTTATTTTGTATCATAATTATAATCATCCATATTTTTGTGGATGTGCACATTTGTTTTTTAGTGAAATATAATTCCTCCACAAAGGCAGGAACAGCCTGTAATTTACTTTAAAAGTTATATGGTCCCTAAATGGGTGGACAGAGCTACAGACCTATGACACTGTTACCCAGTTAGCTAACAGCTATGACCAGCACTACATGCACAGGTAATAAAAAGGAGAGCTAAAGTTTTGTCGTGCTGCTGCTGCTTGCTGGTTTTTGTTGCATCATTCTGCATCTCCCAATTAATTTGTGTGTTTTCCCTATAGCTCCACACCGACCAGGCAGCATAAAATATGAGTGCTCTTTGTGAGCTCATTCCCGGCTTGTAACCAGCGCACTTTGCCGTCATGTGCTCAAGCCCCTTTAGCCCCCCCCTCTGCACGTGCCTGGTGATCAGCAGGTGTTGATATGAGGATTATATTTCTTTTTAGATATTAATGTTTATGCTTAAGGGAGGAGTGTGTGGGTGTTTACTGGTGTGATCTCTAAAACAACGAGAGAAATAACAGTAAAGTTGGAAACAAACAGAAATTCCAGAACATAGGTAGGGCCAGTGGCTTATGCTACTTCATATAAGCAACTGAGGGGAAACTTGTGTATTTTGACAAGCAATTTTCTCCTTCAATGTTGGTTGCTGAAGAGGTGAAAATGATGCATCAGTTTGCCAAGAGCCCTCTTTGAATATTTACCATCATTAAAAAGTGCTACATGTAGACCTTTTCACCGTGACTGGAGCTTGACGAGGAGTCTGCAGGATGAACACACGGCAGAGTCGAGGGAAACTACGGAAGCTCCACCTGCATTTTAGTGAAGAGGCCGTAAATATAAATCAGAAGCATACAAACAGCAGATGTAATGGTCCATCCAGGGAGAGCAATGCACACTTACCGGCACTTCCTGTGAGAGCTGTGAGTGCATGCTATCTGAGTGTGTGTTTGATTATAAGGATGGTGTGATGGTCAAGTACCGACACCTCAGCAGAGACAGATGGTGAGCTCTCTCTAATTTATTTAGCAGCCAGGGAAAGAAAGTCAGATGGCAAGACAGAGAGTGGAAGCTCAGTATCGCATACACTTTAAAATCAGTTGCGCTTTCAAAAGAAACAAAGTTTATATTAAATTAGGTGAGATTAGAAAAAAGTAATGTGTTGTGTCGCGCAGATGGTTTTCCTGGATATGCAGCTTCTTTGAGAAATGGTCAGCTGGTATATTATAAAGAAAAACTGGAACCAAAAAATTCACATGTGGACATCAGATTAAATTTGCACTGGCCTGAATCTATTCCAGAATGACTGCAGTGTCACTGTTGTCTCCGAGAGGTGTGGAGGTGACTGTGTAATCACACCTAATGGTTCCTCTTCCTCTCTCCCCTGAGCACACAATAAAGACACACACAGATGGGGCAGATTCTCTCACTCTCAGATTTCTTTTATTTGGCCATTCAAAAACTACTTGGACTGGTTGTGGTAACTCAACTACATTTTGTACCAGGAGTGTCAATTTCGCCTGCACAGAGGCTGGTTATGTGGCCCTTTTTGCAGCAGGGGTGTGCTCGAGCAAATGCTGCACGGAGTAAAAGAGACCGACGCGTGCTGGAATTTTATCGGATGAGCCGAGGAATGGGGAGCCAGTGAAGCTGAACATAGTCAGTGGCCTTGGTGCATGTAATGACGCTTGCTGCAGACTTCTGTTCCACATGGAGCTGAATTATGGTCCAAGAAGAAGCCACAGTATCAGTGTGCTCATTGGTTTAAACATCTTTGTGTTGTGTTTCTTTGTGCGTATATCAAGCAATGGATCACCAACAACACTAAAGCTGATGACTGAATAAGGGTAATAATAAGATTACCTGAATTACCAGCAAACAATATCAATCCCAGGCTAGAGTGTCACACACCAACACAAATTCCTGTCCTAACGAGGATCTTTCTCTTAGTGTTTGGGTATGAACACAAAGCAAAGATGAAAAAGCTCACAAAGAGACTTCAAAGCGATCACATCACAGTGATTCTCCTGTAGAAACACGCCCAGGTAGAAAGGGCGGCTGCAGACTGATCATCACTTTGCTGTTGAAGTTCAGGGTCAGCATTCACTCAGCTTTAACATCACTCGGGGTTGGCTAGCTTAGTGCTAGCATGCTGCCTGTGCAGACGCTTACAAAGAGCCAAAGCTGTTACAAATATAATGCAGGGGTCTTTGTCCCAGGTGCACTTTGTAAAAGTTATGTCCATTTCACTGCTGTTTCCTGTTCCATCATTGTCCTTTTAAACACCAACTAGAATCAGCTGATTGCAGCACACACAGGAAGAAGACATCATGTTTGGGTTTTTTCTTCTTTCTATACAGTCAGCACGCAGATAGAGACTAACATGCCTTTGTTATGCAAGTTATGAAATAATTGTAACTGTAATGTAATTCCTGAATTAGTATAAAAAAACACAATCCTCTGAAGTTTTTAGAGTTTGCAGAGCCATCCAACGTTCCCTTTGGCTGGCTGACCTTAGAGGCTGAAATCTTCTTTGCAGCACAGTCGGATATATTTATGAAAACTGATGAGAGAAGTACAAAACAGGAAAATAAATTTAAAAATGCACAGATAGACTGCATAGTAAAATGTGTTTTAACTTAGCTTTTATCTCAGCAAATGAAGAGAATATCTTTCATTTTCAGCGGTACTCCGAGTGCTGACAAGGTTAATGAGCTAACATCAGTAAAATGAGAAACGAGGATATTTATATAAGGTGAAAGAAGAAAGCCAACTCAGTAAAGAGCATGTGTCCCACACATTTTCTCTGCTGGCTTAGACAAATTAAAGCACATATTACCCACTAGTGACTATAATCTCAAAAACATAATCACTGTTAATATCTAGGTTGAAGTTATTTGGGAGCCAGTCTGAGCTGAGCGCCCTTGAATATGAGTCTCAGTTCATCCTCTGCCAAGCAGTTCATCTCTTTTCCCTCCTGTTAAGACAACCATATTTGACTAGCTTGTAAATTGAAGGTCTGAACAGCGATGTATGTGGTGCACAGCAGAATCATTTCCCACATATGTTTGTTACAGGCACTGAAGCATGGGTAGCTTGGATGAAGCTTTTACAAGCCTAGTAAAAGCCTTACACATCTAACTGATTTTGGCTTCGAAGTATTCTTGTTTTATTTATCCATGAAAAAATATCTCCACTGATAGCCATCAGCACTAATTGTACTTAGTTGTGTGTATGGAGGGGAAGTGCTGCTGCTGGATGATAAAAATAAGCAGTGAACACTTGCTCTGCCTCAGAAAGTGCACACCTTGGGTTATTATTTATTTATTAATCTGTACTCATAGTGTTCTTTTCGAAACCTACAAAAAAGCTCAGGGTGCAACGCAAACCCTGGTTAACACCATCACGCTGAAGAAAGGAATAGCTTTTTAAATGGTTTCTCTTCTTTTGTTTTCAGTTATCCAGTGGCAATATACAGCTGGTGTGAACCTTGTTGCTAGGAGAGATGCAACTCCAATCCCTGCTATTGGCCAGAAAGGCCAGGATGTTCGTCCAATAAAAGCCCCACAGCAGCAGGACAGTGATAGCCACCCAGACACAATTACTATGGTGCTGCTGTTGAAGTACCTGTTGGAAAGGTCAACACTCAAATTGTTGGTGGATGTCAGCTGATGGAGAAGAGAGCACTAGGGCGCATGTACCCACACATGTACTGTACCTGTGCTCTTTTTAGTCAGTATACAAACACTGTGCATAGAGAGAGTGTGGGTAACACAATTAATTCAAAATAAATATAAAATAATATAAACCAAATATTTCATCTTGTTGGTACTTTTTAGAGAGAAAGAGTGAAATACGTGCTTTTTAATAAAGACATGGCATCAATCACCTCAGTCTACTCCAGGCTTTGCATCCATTGATAACTTATCCTTGTAAATCACTGTCAAAAATAAGAAAGCTTAGAAGACTATAAATAATCTAACTGAATAAAAAATGCAACTATCCATCACTACAGTGAATTACCACAGACTTACCACTAAACTCCCAGACACCACAAAGCCAGTCAGTTCATCAACTAACAAAACTGGTTCATTAAACATAAAGCTCAGAAGTCCAAATTCAGACATGTTTCTTCATCCATGGGAATGAGGAGCGTGAGCAGCAGCCAAATGCTGCTAAATCAAATACAACTAATCAGCTAGTTATGAGCAAACACTGAGCACTGCCAAGATAATGCCAACAAGAAACATCATAATCAGTGTTTACAGAGCAGCAATTGTTACTGCCAACCAATCAGAATAGTGATATAGAACCATTTCCATTCAATTTCAATTCTGTGATTCTATAGCGAGAAAGATTATTTACAAGTGGAAATCATTCATGTTATCAATCTTCCCAGGAGTCGGAGTTCTAGAAAATTCCCCCTAAGGTTAGACAATCCAGCTCAAAAAACACTGAAGTATGGCTTCTTTGGAAGGGTTGTCAGGAGAAAGCATCTTCTCTCTACAAAGAACATGGCCACACAGCTTAGGTTTGCAAACTTGCATCTAAACAAACCACAAGACAGCCTTAAACCTTAGACCGCCCCAGGGCAGCTGTGGCTACAATGTAGCTGCCATCACCAGTGTGTGAATGTGTGGATGACTGAATGTAGTGTGAAGTGCTATACAAATACAGGCCATTAACCAAATTGTACCCGTCACTCTCACATTAATCCTAGGCCAGATCGGTGATCTTGTAGGATGCTACGAAGGCTAACCGTAAAACCTGTGACAGTTCATCGGTCTTTGTTGTAAAAAAAACCCAGAGGATTTACACAGCGAGGGGCTAATGTGTTCTAAAGCAGCGTTTCCCAACCTTTTTTGTCCCACGGACCGATTTATGTACGAAAATATTTTCACATACCATCCTTTAAAGTGTCGCAGATAAATACAACTAAATAAAACCAGTACCGGTACCAAAAAAAACAAAATGTATTCATAACACACGAGAAAAGACCCAGGGTAACGATAAAAACAATGAAAAATAACAATAAAAAGCGATTAAAACCCCTGAAAACCAGAGATTTCACACCCGAGTCTCAACTCTCCCGGCCCAGTACCAAAGAACGCTGTTCAGAAGTAATCAGATTACAGTTACAAATCAACAAATATTGTCATTACTCACAATACTCAGGAAAGAAAATTCTTAGGCTACATTCAACTGACTTTAGTTGTGTTGAGGCAGGAAAATGGATCAGCAGTCTGCAACTTTTGGGAAGTAGCCATATAAACATTACCTTCATGCTTATTACCGGTACACGAAAAATAAGAATGTGACCTTGAAGTGCAAAATATGCTAGAAGCAACCTACTGGCATCAACACCTCACCGTTTCTGTTTCTACAAATAGCTGGTTTTACTCTCCTACTGCTAAAACCAGTGTTGTTTCTCCCACTGAAAACGCTGATCCAGATGAACAGAATCAAGTTTTTTACAGTCAGGGGGTTTAGCAGACATGTGACCGCTAATCATGTGACATTAATGTCTCGGCAATCTGAGCTCAATCAATAGGGCTAAAAAGACTTTTTGTAAGGTCATAAAAGAATGTGGGAAGCCTGTTTTTATTAGTAGCCCACTCCCAACACTAGCTGCTTCAGTACTCCGTCCCTTTAATACTTGGCTTCAGAGCACTTACAGAGCATTAACATAGTTTTTATGGACAATTTTAATCTATTTTAGAACCATTCCTTCCTTTTTAGGAATGATGAAATCCACCCCGATTGGTCATGTAGCTGAATCTTAACTGCTTCGTGCAGTCCACTGCCCTAACTGCACCACGTGACTGACTGTTCACATGCTGAAACCCCTCTCCCGAGTCTTTTGCTTCTTTTCCATTTATTATGGCAGCAAATAGTTCTGTCCCCTACAGGCCTCACCAACTGAATAGACTCTCTGGATCTTAATTACTTTTAAGTTCTTAAAGTAATTTTCAGATTTCCCCCCAAAGTTTTAGAAAAGACTGTTTCTGAGGAATAATTTTTTAAAAACAAAAATTAGCTTTCTAGTTGGGTTTTAGAGGAAACCATAGGTCAGAGACATCGCTGCTCAGAGGGATACATGATCTCCCTAAGCCTTGGTCTTCCTGTTAGAAGGGAGTTTCTTCTTCCAACTGTTGCCAAAGTGCTTAGTTATGTGATTTCTGGGGTTTATGTGATTTCTTGGGGTTCTACCTAAAATAAAACAGCGATATAATGTGCTTATCTTTTTTGTATGTTTACATCTTTTGGGACTTTATCGTAAATAAATATAAAGAAATAGTAAAGATGAAATCAAGTCTCTCATTCATTTCCACAGATACAGCCTCTGAGCAAATGAGCAGTTCTAGCTGAACATTTTCTTGGATATGGTCCTGAATACCTGGCATTTCTAAATGAAGTTTCAGAAAGTGCAGATTGCAAGATGGAAAGTTTGTGTAGTTCTGCAAATATCAGTTAACTTAATTTTCAGTCTTTGAATCAGCTGTCCGTGGAGGAGTCCATGGTCCTTGAGTCAAACCACAAGGTTTGAAGAAAAAACAAAAACTTACAGCTCTTCAACTGTCTCACATCACACTTTGAGACTTTACATGTTCTAAGGTACACAACTTTCACCCATGTAACAATAATTGCAGTCATCGCCACTATAGTGAAACACCCCTTCACTTCCACACACACAGAGATGTGATGAGATTAAGCAGAAACCCTCCATACTGAACAGAAGACATCAGTGACCACAGTTATAGAACAGTTACTGTGGCCAGGCTACAGCAGCTGAAATACTCTGGCCTGTATCAGATGTGACAATATGCATGGAAGGTAATGTGAGCTGGCATCATGAGATCAGCTGACCTGCTTGGGATTAGTATGTTTGATTTTTTCATAAAATAGGAAAATAAAAATTTCTGTTTGCTTCAGACTTTAGGGGGTGGCTGTAGCTCAGCGGGTAAAGCAGGTCACCTATTAATCGGAAGGTTGGTGGTTTACTCCATGGCTGCTCCCAGTCTGCATGCCACATATCTCCAGTGCATCCATCAGAGCATGAGTGTTAAATAGAAAGTATTTGTGTGTGTCATTGTGTGAATGAGGCAAGCTGTATAAAGGTTTTTGAGTGCTCAGGTAGAGTAGATAAGCACTTTAGAAGGAGCAGCCCATTTACCATTCAGGGGCTAATATCTTGTTAACATTTTATTGCCCACAGCTTGAACTGAACCGTGAAACAGTTTGGCCACAGCAGCAGAAGACCGCATCAGGTGTGACTTCTGTGAGCTAAGAACAAGAAATTGAAGACACATTTCACATGGTCTCACCGAAAATGGAAAATGGAAGATTGGGAAAAGATGGTAAAGTCAGAATTTGGTTTAAAAAATCTAAAAGCATGGATACAGCCTGTTTCGTACCAATATTTCAGGTTGGTGTTGGTGATGTAACGGTGGAGGGTGTTTTCATGTCCTACATAAGTATTGCTGCTTACCATGTCCATTCCTTTATGACTATAGTGTACCCAACCTCTGATGGCTGCTTCCAGCAGGTAAAAAACACCGCCACAGCTGAAGGTGTTGTTAATTAGTTAATATGTTTCCATTTCAGCTGCTGATTGGCTCTTTGGGGAGGACACTTTGCCATAGAGAATTCTCCTATGGAGAATCCCATCCAGGACTCTGAGAGCCACGTCTCCTCTTTACACCATCTGTGGTGTGACAGTGTCGCTCATTGAGGTGTTTTCATGCAGTTTTGGCACAGAAGTGTTTTAGAAATAACTCAATTTAGAAGACTTTAGAAATAAACTTTGCCATTTTTTATCTAATCACATTTTGCACACATGATCTCCTCATCAGCTGCATGCAGAGAAGCATCTGCCCTGTCTGAGCTTGTGTTCAAACCAGTGTCATTCTGCTTTACTTTGACTAACTCTAACTGCTCTTCAGTGGAACATGATGCTCCAAAGACCATCTGACAGGAATCTCTGCTTTGTTCTCCTACGCTGTATTGTATTTTTCTCTCGTAGCCATCCACCTGTTCTTGACCCCATGCTGTTGTGCTCCAGTCTGATGAACTTTGACCCTGGTCAATCAGTAACGGTCAGGAACCTCTTGACCAGCTCTTGACCTAGACAGTGAAATTTATTTTAATTTTTGTGTGTGTGTAAGTTTGTATTTATGCTACAGTCTGACCCTAACTGACCTCTGACTACTGGCTGGAATAGTAACCAGTTACTTATTGCATGCGTGCGTGTGTGTTAACTCACACTGATCTTTGTTCCCAGGTTTAATCAAGTATAAATCCTACAGACACATTCTCAGTATACATCCTCTCTACAAATCCTTTGGTCACGTTGGCTGTGTTGATGACTCTGGCTAGATATTTTTAGTGTCTGTTTGTCAGTTGGTCCCTCTCTGGTCTAGAGCAGGATGACAATATTCTGAAGAGCCCTCCTTCATGCATCTCTCTCCTTCAGCACCACCAGCAGGTCAGTTTTGGTATTTTTCATATCTTTCTTGGTGGGCTTAAAAATACTGTGGCACAAATATTCGCAGCTCCTAATTAATCTCATAGATACATCCCATTTTGTGCCCAAGTGTGTTATGGTGGCATCCTGTGACACACCAACAGTGCATATCATGTTTAGACCATATTTTTGTGTGCATGTTCAGATAACCTTCAAACAAAGTTTGTTAAAGAAGTGTAGGTCCTGGATGGAGGGCAGGGGGGTGCCGATGATCCTTTCTGCTCCCTGTACCGTCTGCTGCAGTCTGCTCCTGTCCTGTTTTGTGGCTGCTCCATACTAGACTGTGTGGAGGAACACAGTGTAGAACTGGATCAGCTGCTCCTGTGGAAGACTGTACTTACCCAGTTGTCTCAGGAATTACATCCTCTGCTGGGACTTTTTGAGGATGGAGGAGATGTTCGTCTCCCACTTCAGGTCCTGGGAGATGGTGGTACCCAGAACCTTGAAGATCTCCACAGTCGACCCCAGGCTGTCTGATATAGTGAGAGGGAGAAGTGTTGAGGGATGTCTCCTGAAGTCCACTCAGTCATCTCTACAGTCTTAAGTGTGTTCAGCTCCAGATTGTGCTGACTGCATCAGAGTACCAGCTTCTCAACTTCCTGTTGATGTGCAGACTCATCACCATCCTGATTGAGGCCAATGACGGTGGTGTCATGACGGCAGACCTCAGCAATCACCCTGAAAAGGGTCCAGCATCCATCACAGTGGCAGACATCCAAGAAAGGATCTCTAGTATGAAGAGTTGGACAGCAGCAGGCCCTGACATGTTCACGCCTACTGGCTGAAGAAGCTGACTGCACTCCATGAGCATCTTGCAGCACAAATGAACCAGCTGCTAGTTGATGAGAGACACCCGGAATGGCTAACCAAAGGCCGGACAGTCCTGATCCTCAAGGACCCACAGAAGAGACCAGCCCCATCCCACTACCGACCAATAACCTGCCTCAGTACCACATGGAAGCTCCTGTCAGGCATCATAGCGGCTAAGATAAACAGGCACGTGGGTCAATACATGAGTGGGGCACAGAAAGGGATTGGCAAGAATACCAGAGGTGCAAAACACCAGCTTCTGGTAGAGCGAACAATCAGCCGAGACTGGAAGACCAGACTGACCAACCTGTGCTCTGCCTGGATTGATTACAAGAAGGCCTATGACCTGATGCCCCACAGCTGGATCCTGGGACCCCGAGACACTGAGAACCTTTATCAGGAACTCAATGGGGATGTGGCGTACAACACTAGAGGCCAACTTTAAGCTCAACACTTATGCCCTGCCCATGATCAGATACCCAGAAGCCACTGACATCAAGACAAGAAAACTTCTGACCATGCATTGAGGGACTCACCAAAGTCCAGGATGAGGCAAAGAACATACACAAATACATCAGGAAGATGGCCTCAACTGACAGCGTACTCAGCGAATACCTCAGGCAGCAGAAACCCAAGAAAGAGGAGGAAGACAAGGAACCATCATGGAAGGACAGGCCCCTGCACGGTATGTACCACCGGCAGATAGCAGATGTGGCTGATATCCAGAAATCCTACCAGTGGCTGGACAAAGCTGGACTGAAAGACAGCACAGAGACACTAATCATAGCAGCACGAGAACAAGCCCTGAGCACAAGATCCATAGAGGCTGGGGTCTATCACACCAGGCAAGACCCCAGGTGCAGGCTGTGTAAAGATGCCCCCGAGACAATCCAGCATATAACAGCAGGGTGGAAGAAGGAACATGAGAAGCTGGAGAAATAGCAAGGGCTCAGAGAAGATGTGGAGGGTGAAGGTAACAGTGGTCCCAGTGGTAATCAGAGCACTAGGTACAGTGACTCCTAAGCTAGGCGAGTGGCTCCAACAGATCCCAGGAACAACATCGGAGATCTCTGTCCAGAAGAGCGCAGTCCTAGGAACAGCTAAAATACTGAGCAGGACCCTCAAGCTCCTGTAGCTCCCAGACCTCGGATAGAGGACCCGAGCTTGAAGGATTGACCGCCCGCAGGGGCGAGTGGGGAATTTTTTTATATATATATATATATAAAGATCAGAAATAATAATATTTCTATCAATATTCCCTTCCCTAAAACAATCAGGAGGATTTCAGTTTTTTTGCTTAAAAACATTAAATTGATTAGCAAACGTTATTTTCACCAAATTACCTGAAGTGAACTTTAGTAGTGACCCAGCACTACGTTTATGGCCCACAGCCCCCTCTGTGAGGTTTTTCTGGCCATGGTCAAGAACATGTTTTGCGATTTTTGTATGGACACAAATGTAGTCCCAAAATACTCACTTTACTTGCACATAGACATACTCCCAGACTCTAATCTTTTACTGCATTAAAAACAGCTGTGTTTTAAACAGTATGTAGGGTTGAATAATCCATTCAACTGGAAAAGAAATCAAATTTACATTAAGAATCTCTTTTAGTTTTGGCATCTGCTGTGTGGATGTTGTGCACATCTGAGCATCATTTTTAAATGTATGTTACTCCCGACGGATCGAATCCTGTCAGCGTGATGCTTTCACATATTACTGAGGGCCTCATCACCATCAAACATCTGTTGATGTAATGTAATCCTCATTCACTTTGGTTACATGCAAAAGTGTACATGTTAATTTAACATTTTTTCCACTGCAAGTAAGACACAAAGTCTTCTACCCCATAAACACTGAGCTGCAGGCTGAGTGAAATGACTTTGAGGCAACAGACTGAATGAAATGCATTTCGAAACTAACAACAAAGTCTCTCTTGCCCCCTGGTGGTTGTCCCTGACATACACTGCACACACACACACTTCTGAGGTGACTCTGAGCTCGGTGACTGCTGTAAAGTGTATGCTTGTTCCTCAGCAACCCGAGGCCCGGCTAAGGGGCCCAAAGAGATGAGCATAGCCCAGCCAGCTTCAGCTTCAGTCCCAGCAGCATCAACACAGTCCCAGCTGTGACCTCCACGCAGAGTCGACTGGCCCGTGAAGAGGTCAGGTGGTTTTATGCGAGTTCCTTTTATCCAGCGGTTTGCCTTGTAGTTTCTGAGCAGTCCCTGACCTCCACCTCCAAACGGTCAGTCTGTGTTGAGTAGCTGAGGTGCTGCAGGACAACCTGCTTGAAAATGAGTTACACATAGACAATGAGAATGAAAAGTTGAAGTTTAACACATACAATCCAAGTATGAAAGGACATCATTAAAGACAGGAAGTAAGTGTTTAGACAGCTCTGCTGAAAAACACTTGTGACATACTTGTACTGTACAGTAGAGTGTTTTGCCTTGACGCTAATTATTACTTTGATGCCACAGCACTTCTAATGCAAATGTGTACTCTAGAGCAGTCCCATAGATGGTAAAGTAGTTTACACTTACTTTACAGATTATCAGTTATTTGAAAAAATAAGACAAGCATTTATCCTGTCTGTTTGAAAGCTGGCAGACGTGTTGCTGTCAAACTGGATAAGTGCAAAGGTAAGTTTGGCCCTATATGGCTCCAAGCTGATCTGCTGTGTTTCTCCAACAGTCACTTCTGCCTGGATCAGACCGCAAACCCTGGTTTGTTGCCTATTTGTGGCTCTAATAAGGGACAATAATTAATAATGTATTCAGTAAGCAAAGTGCTTTATAAATGCAAGTACAGTGCATTATATTACATCTGGAAACTGTTTACTGGGGTAATAGATCCAAGAGGAGACGATGCAGTGATTCCTGCAGCGACTTCACTCTTTAAACCTAGAAGCTACCTCCATCTTTTCTCTACAGTGTTTAGTCTGAGTGGCATTTTAGCAAGCTACAACCCACAGTGACAGATGTGTTTACCAGGAGGTCAAACAAGAGGTTTGCAAGTCATAAACATGGTTTTTAGGTTTGGCTTTAAAATCAATGAACTGTTGAAGTCCATGTAAGCTACTTATTAAATAGGCCCGTTCATCTGCACCACAAAATGAATGCCAACAGTCACTGGCATTTTGGCCAAAGGTAAGTTGTGGGTCTGTCTGAAGTCACCAGAGTCATGAGAAATAAAAGGTCTATTTCTGTGTAAAATGTTCATTTGTCTCTAATAACTTGAGCTTCTTTGGTCAAAAGTTTAACAGTTCATGAGTTCACTCTGAACTTTGTGTGATGACTAACAACATTATCTGTCCCAAGCCACAGGGCTGTCAGATGTGAAACCTCTGGACAATCGTGTACTGCTGTGCTGTTCGTTTCAATCACAGGAATCAATACAGACACGTCTTTGTTCTGAAACAAAGGGCCGGCTGGAAAGTTAGCCAGAAGCTAACTATGCCATCGCTGAGTCACTGGTGTTGTTCAGTAATCCTCTCAGCTCTTAGTCATGTTTCCAACCAGAACAAGAACATTAAAGCTTCTCTGATCAATTTGTTTGTCTGAGCAAAGGAGCAAATGAGTATGTGTAACGTAACCGAGGTCACTTGAGTATAACCGAGAGTTATCATGGTTCCCTTCCGCTCTGATGGCGTCCGTTTTCATGGACGCTGAAGCTCTAGATCTTTAATTGCTTCACTGCACAGCTGGTATACACACACACACACACACACACACATATATAAATATATACACAACCATGATATCTATCCATTAGATCAGTGATAGCATTCTTAAATGTGATTTTATTCACGTTGTGGTTTTCATTTAACCGAAAGACTTAGAATTGAACTAGTTGTCACAAAGGCTTCCGATTCTTTTCTCGTTTCTCTGAATTGTTCCCTGTGTGGTTCCACACAGGTGGTAGGACCCAACGTTTCCCAGCAGAACATCGCCCAAAGCTCCACACTGCCTCTGATGCCCCGCCTTCTACCCATAGTGCACCTGGTGCAGGTAAGCGACACATGCACACCTGATGTAAAAGAAAACGCGACTCATCAGACCAGGCCACCTTCTTCTGACGCTCACGTGCATGTCGGTGGTTTAGGTGGAGGACAGCAGGGCCAGCCTGACTGGTCTGCAGCTGTACCAGCTAAACTCTGTATTCTCACACCTTTCCATCACAGTCTGAACCTTTTTCACCTGTTCGAGCTTCAGTACTACTGTTCCTATGCTTTTCCCTGCTTCTAATATCCACTTCATATCACGCTCACTTGCTCCCTAACATATCCCACCTGCTCAAAGGTGCCACGATGAAGAGATAAGCGGTGTTCCTCACTTCACCTGTAAATGTGAGGAAATGTCATGTATGGCACAGTTAGATAACACGTTCATTAGTTTAACATGTTTTAATAACAGTCCACACAGGTTTGCTGCACTGAAAGAACTTCAGCCACAGTCTCATTTTCAGCAAGTTTTATTTTTTCTCTTTTTTGAAACAGCTCACAATGTTCTCAAAACATTTTACTTTCCTCGCAATCTCCAACACGAGCAAGCAAGACAGTAACATCTTCCAACATGGTCAAAGTCATCGCCGAATGACATTTTGAAGCAAACTATTTCACAAGAGTCCACTTTTAAAAGAAGTGAGAAGCAATCGGGCACATAACAACCGATAAGAAGACTTTGTACATGTGTAAAACCTGACTAATAAAACTACGAGGCCGACGTGCGGCGCAAAGGAGCAGTGATCTGACAAAATAAACCAAACGCCCTAACAGTGAATTACTCCTCAGCCTTGCATGCGGGTCACGTGTGTGTGTGTGTGTGTGTGTGTGTGTGTGTGCGTGTGTGTGTGAGAGAGACTGTATGCATGCGTGTGCACTTGTGTTCCACTGTACAGACAGTAAATTACATAGAAACCTAACGTGTTCTAATAAGGCATTATGTGGCAAAACAGAGAAACCAGAGAACACCGAGTCCACAGAGCAAAAAACAGCATCAATGCCAGAAAGTCTGTTGTTAAGGCCAAGAAACGGAACAAAGTGCCTCATGAAGAGGGCGAAGAGCTGCGTGAAATCAAGCTCAAGTCAGCACAGACACCGTTTGATGATCTAAGCGAGGGGCGAGATGACGGAAGGAAACTTCGGTTTGCCGCTCTGGGTCAGTACATGGGAAGGTTTGAGAACAGCTGCAGTTTGCATGCAGAGGCAGGGCGACATAAACGCTGCAGACGGGGGTAAAGAGCAGAGCGTGTGCACTGACTTCACAGGTGGCGACAGCAGCATAATGAGCTGGGACCATAAAAAGAACACATACATAATACATTCATGAAGACGTCTTTACAAACAAAACAAGAGCGAGGTCAACAAACAGAGAGCAGGACACCATCGGCTCGAACACCGACGTCTGCTAACGGCCCGCGGCACAGTCCGGCGACGAGGGCGGCAGCACCGTCCATACACATGAGACTGATAACACTTGTTCTTTCTGCCCCTGACGTAACGCTGATCTCACCGTGCTAAAGGAACCAACTAGTGGGCCTCTTTCTGTGGGGTTTCGCTTTGACTTGTGCACATGTGCAGACGAAAATGTGAGCACTCCAACTCAGCGAATGGACGGGGCTCAAGTGTGAACCGGGGGTTTAAAGCGGTCTCTGGACAGGAGGAGCTTTTTCAGGACACTGTTTTGGGCTTTTTACATTTAATCACAAGGGTCACATTAGTGTTGTCACCCAAGGTTATCAGAAATGAAAAAGAAGGGACACATTTGGCCAACAGAGTGACAAAACATCAACTGCTAACAATTTTGCTGCTTCCTTTTTCAAAGGTTCATAAATCCCAACATGTTGGACGTGAAGCCCTGCAAAACTTCTCTGCTCGTTCCCCTTTATGGACTCTATTATCTTCTCATGGTAAAATCCACTAAAATGCGCACACCGTGTGTGACCACCCACGGGGACACAGGTCTCTGTGAAAACCACGCCAAATGAACGCGAAACAATAAAATGATGAGAGACAACCAGAGGTGGCGGCATACAGCGCCAGCCCGGCTCTCACCACAGTAGTCTGTGCCCACAGCTGCTCCGGCTCCTCTTCAAACAGTAGACGGACAGCGCTGCCTGAGCCGCGGCCGCGGCGGTGATGGGCTGGTGTCTGCTCCCACACAGTTCCCTGAGAACCCCAAACACGCTTCCTTGAGCTCTACAGATATGGCAAAAAGCCGCGGACAATAACTTGCGATCCTGAACGATACAAACGAAACACAAAAAACCTAAATTTCACCGAACGACGAGGTGCAGCATTACGAGAAGAGGACATTTTAAAAGCTGATATTTACAAATTCATTCAGATGATCTCGGCGGTGCTAGCAGGCCAGGAGGGCGTCAAAGCCAGGAATCGTCCAATCACATGCCGCTTCTACTGACATAACACGGTGGACCTACGTGATGTCACCAGCCAGTAAAGTCACCTGTTTGCTTCCACACAAACTCCTCCCACAGGGCACCAACGTTACAGCCACACTACAAACTGTACTCGCAACATAATATCTAACTGATTTAAACATTGTGTGTACAGCGTAAGTCTATGTTTGTATGTCTAAAGTGTGTTTTTTGCATTCTATGTTCCAGCCTCGGGATGCTTGTTTTGGCTTAGAGCGATGTGCCCCTCCTACGGACGCTGAGTTTGCGTTACAGATAGGGTCACGCTTTCCCTGACGAGCTCCACCAACTCCCATCCTTCACAGTTTGCTTCAGCGTCCACCTTTTCCGACCGCTCCTTTTTTTGACCCCCGTATATACTTTTAACATTATAAAAAATAAGTTATTGCGCATCCAAAAAAAGTGCATTGTACATTTGAAAAATATTTCTCTCTCTTTACACGTTTCCGTTTTTTCCCGACGTTTTTCTGCTAATTGGAGTGGATTCCCACGGATGACTTTGGGATGGTGGCAAGCTTCCACCCGGTGGCTCTGCACTCCGTGGCACCGCTGACGGAGAGCGAAGGGGACTAAAGGGTTGAAGGACAGAAGAGAAGGGAACAGAGAGAAATGGGCCACGGGGACGCCACGCTACGCGATAACCATGGGAACGTCGTCTGAGAAGCCGCTGATCATGGGAGCGTCTTCGTCATCATCACCTGTCAAGGAAGAGAAAAGGGCAAAACGTGTGTTTAGAAAACTTCGCGGCTATTGGAAGGAATTTGTTCAAATCCCAACACACGCCGTAGCCACATGGCGGCCCCATGCTAAAGCTCGGCCTGCTTCGTTGGCTATTTTACTTTCACCACACTGTACGTCTGCAAGCATCAGTGACAAACTCACAACTGAGGTAAGAATTCAAGTAAGATTTATAGTCATTTTTCACATTGGGCCACTTTTCATTGCAGTTAGAGCAGGAAGCTAAACCCAGCGTGTGTATGCTAGCTGTAACAGCTGGAGTGACAGGTTGACTGCTGGGGTCAAAGATCGTGTCGAACTGAAACAGAGCGATGAAGCTCGATTGGCAGATGATTAAAAAGACGTTTAACCTCTACGCCAACCTGAAATTTACACGAGTTTTATAAATAAGATTGTTTTCTAATTCTTAAATAAGAAATTGCTAAAAACCATCAACTCTTTTATCCAAATTAGAGGCTTCGTCCAGCATGTCAGCAGGATTTGTTTTCCTGCTCAGCTCTGCAACATTCAGCATCGATGACCTCCTGAACAATCTAACGTCATGTTATTACCCAGCTCATCCCCAGAGGAGAAGATGGCTGAGCCGAGCCGAGAGTTGTAGTGGGAGTTGGCAAAGGCGGTAAAGTTGTTCTGCAGCCGCCGGTGTCGGAGGTAAAGAACCACCAATCCGCCGCAAACTCCCAGCAGCAGCAGGAAGAGGACGGGAACCACCACTGCTGCCGTGTCGCCTGAGTGGGCCTCACTGCGGGATGCATCGCTGGTCCCTGTGTACGAGGGAAAAATGCATTTGCAGAAAGAAATGAAGTGTGAGTAGTCCCTGGAATAGTGTCAGGTTTCTCTGAGCAGCATCAAGACACTCCCAACAGCCCGGGATTTAGGCTCCCACAAAACAACTTAAACTCACATTAGTGGATAGCTTTAAATCATTTTAATTTTTTTTCTATTGATTTTATTAAAAACAGTCACAGAGCATCAAACTGAATTTCATTTAATGCTAAAAAAAACAACTGGTGAGTGAAGCCGCTCGAGACCGTCAGTCACTCTCCAGGGCTCCTTTTTATTCATTCTTTTCACATTAATGGAACTACACCTGGAAAAGGTGTGAATGGCAACAACACCGGTTTATTTAATGCTCAACAGTCGACACTCTGTGTGTGTGTGTGTGCGCGGTACCTATCAGCTGGGTATACAGCAGCACTGCAGGCTCCCCACACAGCTGACTGTTGAGCAGGCAGCGAGCCTGCACAGAGAACGTGTAGTTGTGTCCCACGAGCAGGCTGCTGATCCTGAAGAAGGTGTCTGTGGTGTTTCCCAGGAACGATGTCTTGTTGGTCACGCTGTCAAACACATGCACTTCGTAGCCCTGTGAACAGCGCCCCCGGCAGTCAGTGGAGCACAGCAGCAGCAGAGAAGCAGAGCATGAATCAACACTTAGAAAAGCTTGTTCTTCTCTAAGAACCTCAGGATCCTCTAACTTATTCTCACTTACAGCAGCTGACATTTTGTCTTTAAAAGCATTGGTAACTCACCCTGCTCTCATTGAAGCCCTTCTCTCGGACAGCCAGGCTCTTCCAGAAGAGGAATACGTGATCCTTCTCTGTCAAAACCTTCAGGGCTTCGGGAGCCGCAAGAGGCACTACGGACACAGGAAACGACGTCTTTAAACGCAGAGTTTATGAAAGCATGAGGATTAGAATCTGCTCTGCATGGAGCGGCACAAGGCATCATATTTAGGGATGTGTGCAATCAGCCAGCCAGATGATTAAATGATGCTTAGTTCACTAGAAAACACCAGAAGCACTAGTTGGTAAAAGAATATATAGATGTGAAAAATGCATGATGCCTGCTGTTAGCCGGGCTGCATCTGTGACAGAAAAGTGGCAAGATACTTAAATCCTGAAGACAAACAGCTGCATGCAGGCTGTGAGAGTGTACCAAAGTAATCACAATTACTGTTATTTACAGAACCCGTTATTTAAAAAGCAACAGTAACAATGCCATCAGTCAAATTCACCTATAAATTTGTTCAGTGTGGAGTTTTTATTTTAATTAAATTAAACTTATGAACAAATGCATTCAACAGGAACAATTATACATCTGCATTACCGATAGAGTATCACCATTTCTTTGTTTTGACACCCCTGTTCTGTGTGATCCTTTCAAACGGGCCTTTCCAACAGCCAGTGTAAAGTAGAAGAAACCCAACAGGCTAAAAGATATTTCGCCTTCCATGAGGCTGAAGTTTGTACATGTGTGTTTCTTGTTTGCAGGTGGCTGTTCTTTCATTTATTTTGAAAAGAACTGCGGGTCTGTTTCACATCACTGCGTCACTGCGGAGATTACAGCTCAGTCACACTAGAGCAGAAATAGGATGACAACATCCTTGCAATTAGGACACGTTGGAGGTTGCCCGTTGACTGCAATGAATGCTTTTGCATTCAGTGAGGTGTTTTTGGCGACCAGCTGGACACCCCGAGGTTGGGTTTCTGATAAAGTCACACAGTCGTACCTGTGCTGAGGGTGAAGCTGGCCTCCTTGCTCATGTTTCGCAGGCGGACAGAGAGGCTGTATCGTCCTCCAGGCTCCAGGCCTTTCAGCACGTATTCCACTGTGTTGTTCGGGGTGGTCAGCTTGTAGTCCCGCTCCACCTTACGAATCACATCCCGCACGTGTATTGCATACGTCTAAAGAAGCAAGAAGTGAATGCAAAAGGAGCCACGGTTGAGATCAGGTAAAAAGTTACGAAGTTTGAGGTAATAATATATTTGTAAGATCATTCTTT
>VUQR01026896.1:41224-55922 GCA_015108515.1 Hemichromis elongatus | reverse complement strand
GTTTTTACTGCTCTCGTGCACTAAATTCCAAGGTTAACAATTTCTGCAGTATCGGTCTCTGGTCCTTCTTGAAAAAGTTTTGCACTTTACAGTTCTATTTTTTATTTCCTTTATACATTTTTATCACAATTTTATCATCATCACTTTATGACGTCTCTGACTGGAGTGGGCAGCACTCAATTTGTGCAGAAGCAGAGTCATGTGATTAATGGAAAACCACTTTTTAAGTGAGCGTGTACAGAGCCTGAAGCAGAAACCCCGACCTAACAGAAAAAGTTGATAACCACCATTGTGAGTCTCATTAACTCTGAATGGGGTTTTAGGGTGTTCAAGCCAGCTGATGCAACAAAAGCGTGGCTATGTTGAACTTTTTTACCATTATTCCCCCTGTAGTATACTCAGTAAAGTTTAGAGTGCATAAGTGCATAAGAAGAGTCATACCGGATTAACACAAAGCACAGTGGGCTGTGACCACGGCCACTTCATCTAAATTTAACAGCCATGGTTCATCTCCAAGTCATTTTACTCGGTGACCAATAACAACAAATGAAATTATAATTAAATAAATAAAGTAAATGTTTTTGTTACCATAAAAATAGACACTTCTCACTATGCAAACTGAATGCCTCAGCACGTGTTTTGTTGCTGTTGCCATTTTCAAAACCTGATGCATTAGGTAGTAGCTAACAATAACAATAAATATTTAAATGCGTGTTGGATAAGGAGGGAGGCTAATGGCTGAGGGGATTAAAGTACACAGACTGCACTGTACTTATTAATAGAAGCAAATCCACGCTGGATTATTATTAGTATTCTAATTCTAACATAGAAATAAAATGTAAATGTATGTCAATGAACTCAGCATGACCTAAACCATATTAACCACTAAACAGAGTCAGCCTGGAAACAACAAAAGCGCAAGAAACAAAGATCCTTCCAGAAGTAAGTCTTGTCACTCAGCAGCCATCTTGGCAACATCTCCAAACAGCCATCTGAATGATGACTCACCAAACTTTACCCACAAGAACACTGAACAAAGTAGCATGGCAAAGTTTTGTTATAGACGCAGCAAGTCAGGAAAAGCGATGCTTACATGTATGTATGTTTGCTATTATAAGGGTTCATGTTGTCCATCTCTATACAGTCTAACACTAAATCCCTCTGAATGACCAAAGTCATACAAGCATTGATTTGAAAAAAATATATATATATAACAAATAACAAAACATTTAGGACATCTAAATTCTACAGTGTTAAAAACATAAAAGTAAAAAGAAAACACATTTTATTTCAAAGTGACTCTGAAGTGTTTTTATTTACATAAAGGCAGTTTTACAGTGAATCCCCATGGAAACAGCAAAAGTGGTTGCTAAGCGATGATGTGACAAAACTGCAAAACCTCTTTTGACTGATTGGTTAGCCTTCATATTCCTCATTAGTGAAATTAATTGTATTCACAACATTTTGACAGCATCAAACAAAGACAATAAATCAATAAAAATAGTGGGAAGCATTAATATGAGCGCACACTTAGAACATCAGATAACACTTGATTAAATGTTTGTTGTCATGTTTGCAATTCCAGTAATGCACAAACTTCTGTGGTACTTTTAAAATAACTCAAAAATCCGCCCAAGTCATTTTCATACACAGGTTATCTGTGTGCTTATAAGGAAAGCTCTTGAACTACAAAGCTCCCCGTGCTCTTCCTTCCCCTCTCTCTCTTGGTTGTAATGGAGTTTTTCTCTCCAAAGAAATCAACGACTAGAGCTGGGGCAGCTTCAAAAAGTCAGGCTAGAAAGTCAAAGCCATGTAATCGTGCTCCCTGGTGTTTTGTTTCCTCTTTTGTCTGAGAGTCTCTTGCAACCGCAAGGCACTATTGATTAGTAGGGAGCAAGTTTGCTGGTTCAAGCTGGATTTTGTTCAAGAACCTTTGCTGTAATATTTTGACATCAGTTTTTCCTCTTACTTTTTTTGGCCTCTTAGAGTCTCAAAAATTGAATCCCGTATCGGTATTTTTGGTTTATTATTTTTGTACCAAGTCTACAGATTAGTGGACAGATATTTATACTATATTGCTTTTAATGCATTCTGGGCTTTTGGTCGCCTCAATTTTCTCTGTAGGTGTAGATAAACAAATGAATGTCTTGATCTACATCCACCTTTATCTACTGCTGATAACTTATCACACAATACAATAAAACATGTGTTCGTTTGCAATTGTACTTTTCTCTGTTCTCTTTTAGAAAAATAAAGGTTCTTAAGCATCAGAAAAAAATACTGACAAGAGGACTTGTTGCTATGTTGCAATTTCAAGATTAAATATGTGTGTTATATTTCTTTTTCTAAATGAAATATGAAATAAGAGGTACTGCTCAGTATGTCACTATAATTACTGCCTCTTGTGCCAGCTGAAGGTTAAAGCAGAATGCTACTCATTGACTTGGAGACCCATTGAGAAGGAAATTGCTAGCTCAAGCGTGGCTGATAAGGAAACTGCAATTTGGTGTCAGAAAGGGCAATTTGGTAGAATCGAGTTAGGGAGTTAGTGGCATCTGTACCATGCTTTTATTTATCTCTATATGCATCTTCTCTTTAAAAATGTATATCTTTAATCCGGTTTATATCGTACTTCACATAAATACTTTATTAACATTTTTAACCACCATGTTTGTTTGACACGCTAACAAAATATTCCATCCATCCATCCATTCATTCTCTTCAGACTCCAGATTCACATTTGCTGCACAAACATGAAAATGTTATCAAGATTCTTATGTAACCTTCAGGGACCACGTAAAACGCAGATGTAACCTGGATTGGATGTTATAAATTGCTTCTATCAGCCATTTGAACCCAGTTCCTCAACATGTTGCAAGCAACATTGGATTAAAAAAATATCACAGTCACAGTCAGTGTCCATTTACATTTACAAAAAAAAAAATATAGCTCTTTACAGGCAAAGGAAGTACATTTGCAAAAATACTGTATTGTTTTTGTTTGTTTTATTTGATAAGTTCCTTTTTTAAAGCTCCGTGGTTCTGATTCTACAACAGCATGATGCTGGCTCCATTTGAAAACTCGGCACACTGGTGACATTTTCTGAGACAAAGCACCAGTGCCTCTGGCAGGACAGCTGAGCTATCTTGCCAACCCTGAAATGAGTGGCCCATTCAGTAATGGCACTACAATGGCAGTGATTAGGAATGGAGTGTCTATTTATCACTAGTGATTGTAGCTCTCAGCAAGACCGGCAGAAGGTACAGTGAGAGAGGACATACAGTCCTGACAAAGGTTTTGCCAATCTGACTTTAAGTCCCACAAGACTCAATAAATCAGTCGGGAACCACTCATTCCAATTTGAAGGGATATACCTAACGCACATTTACAGGAAAAAAAAACAAGCCCCTAGGCAATTTTTCTACTCGAATGGCTTGTTGATTTCTGCATTTGAATCTCATTTATTTTTCAGGAACAACTTCTTGCAAGCCCTGCGTCTTCCTGCAAATGGGGCAACCTAACCTTCAAATGTGCCTCTCCGTTAAATGAACTTAAAAGGCAAAGCCTAAGGCTCTGAGAACGTACACTAAACAGTAAAACTCACACTGACAAAGCTATTCAATCATCACGGTGTAAGTAAGACCAGAAGAAAGAAGATTAAAAACTGTGTCTTCTGAAAGGTTGCCTTCATATGACTCAATCTCAAATTTCCACATTAACGTACAAACGGACGGAGGTACAGCTGACTGGAGCTGATTGTAAGGCTCGGTGTAAAACTGGTTTACCATCAAAACCACCGAAAAGAATTTGGACACGAATTCCTTTGAAGCAACCAAATTCAATTTAATTCAACTCAATTTTATTTATATAGCGCTAGATCACAGCAACAGTCGCCTCAAGGAGCTTTATATTGTACAATAATACATACAGAGAAAAACCCAACAATCATATGACCCCCTAAGAGCAAGCACTTTGGCGACAGTGGGAAGGAAAAACTCCCTTTTAACAGGAAGAAACCTCCGGCAGAACCAGGCTCAAGGACCGGTTGGGGTGAGAGAAGAAAAGAACAGGATAAAGACATGCTGCGGAAGAGAGACAGAGATTAATAACAGGTATTTTCAGTTGGCTGAACTGTGTGAAAACTACGTGTCCCAGGTATTGTGTGTTTTAGGCTGTACCTTGTTGTTACATTTCCTCCACTCTCCCCTCATCCCAAATAATGGAGGCAGATGTCCTCCCTTCCTGCTATGTTTGCTCAAAAGGAATCGTGGAGTTTTTCATCATGTATTCCAGTTCAGATGACTTGTCTTAATACTTGGTACAACATTAATAAACCTGTATCAACTAATGAAGCAGTAGATGAATCCTAATAAAAGAATGGGGAATTTTCAAACTTAACCCTAAAGATGTATCTTTTACAACTAAAACACTAAAAGCAATGTCATAAAGCTCAATTTACATGCGCCACTTATCCTGGAGGTACGTTAATACACGATGCAGTAAGCATTAAAGCTCCCCCGCAAGCACGACCAGAAAATCTGGATAAGTGGATGACACCTGTTTTTATTTTTTTCCCCTCCTTGTCTCTCTTCATGGTGCTCAAGTTGAAGGTCTAATTAGGAGTCAACACAAGCCTGTCAGAGAAAAACAGAAGTTTTCATCACCATTGCCATCAAGTTGAAAACTTGTCTGCATTTCCTCTTTTAGTTCTTCTTAACCTGCCGCAGTGAGAAGTATTCTGAAAAATGCTTATCCGTGAAAACAAATGTGCAGCTTTAAAGTACCATTAACACACTGCTTCTTCACACAAAATCTACTATATGCAGTAGATGTTCATGATGTAAACCAATCAGCCACAAGATATAAATCACTGACAGATTAAGTAAATAACAGTTACATGAGCACCCCTCATACAGCCAACACAGTGCACTGCCTCGATGTTCTTGATGCATAATTTGTCACCTGCCATCCAAACCCAAGAAATTTGAAAGCTAAAAATAAAAAAACGCACTGCAAAAAGTCGCACTTACTCAAATGGCCACGTGTTGTGTTCTCTTAATGGGATGTTCAGTTTTTCTAATAATTTGTTTAAAGCCTACTTTTTGCTAAAACAATATACTAAAAATGTATGTTGCTAAAACAGCTAGCTAGCTTGCCCTAGTGTGCAAATGTGGTTATAATTTGGCTACTCAGGTCTTAAAAAGTAGTACAGAAACCAAGAGGAGACCCCACAGTGCCATCATTCATCATTTACAGTCATAGGTATCATACACCTAAAGATTCCCTCCCCCTCCCTAACATCTGTCGACATTTCTCTTCATGTCCAGCCATCCTGTGGATGTATTAGGGTCTGCAGGTTTCAGGTGGTTTTAATTATGTGGATGATCTTTGTGTGCTCCTCTTTCTCCTTATCTTGTGGCAGAGAATAGCAAATGAAATATCACTTAAATAAGCAACTGCTTTTACCAACGCTATAACTATTTAAAATATGTACTACTGGATAAAAACTAATTATTCGAGCTAATGTAATTTTTATGGAGGAGGAGCCTCGACAGAAAAAGAAAATAAGGCACAGAATCACTCATTGGGGTGCATACAATGCAGTGTTGCTGGTGGTGCTCTCTCCTTCTCTGTTGATGAGTATTCAACAGTCAAAGCAAAGATTTCTGTCCTACTCAGCCCAGATTTGCTTGGGACACGAGCCTGATTGGCATGGCCACTGCACTGCTGTGTGCCAAGGAGCTGACTAGACTATTGCCCAGTTGTGTCGTGCTCAAATGTAATAATTTACTGCTAATAAAGAGGCATCATTGTCACTGGGCAAATGTCTGTTAGCATTGCTGCTATCCAGGTTCTGACTGACTGCTACATGTTAATACCAAATTGGGCTGATGTGACAGACAAAATGACCTGATAGGCCAAGGATGGAAAGAGATGATTGCCACTTCCACCAAAGCTGGTGATTCACACATACTGGCTGGGATTGAACTTAACATTGCTAATTAAAATACAGAACTCATGAAAGAGCCCAAATTGATCTTTCCACTTTAATCTCTCTGGCTCTAGCATACTGTTAAAGCTGCTGCCTCTGGTACTCCTCTCCAACTAGCTGCTCTTAGGACATCGAGCTGCGCCTACGTTTTCTATTTCTTCTTTTTTTTATATTCTACAGTAATTATAGTTTTGATCAGTGTCCAAGTTATGAGAACAGTCTACAACATTAACGTTAATGACCGCTACCCCGTGGAGCATGCTAAACAGCTTTCTCTGACATAAAGGAGCTCTTAAATTCAAGCCAAAATAGCAACTTCACAAAAATACGAGCCCACTCAGCTCAATACTCAGGTGGGCGAAATCAGCATAGCAGTAAAGTAAATTATATAATATTGTTTACAAATATTGTCTTTTTCCACAATAACTATTGCTAAAAGCAGCTTACGTAATGAATGTAATGATCCTGTTTTAAAAATAGACATTATAGTAGATGAGTATATTCCAATAGTCCAACCTTCCCATTTCTCACTGTTTAGTGATCCCACACTAATCAAAGTTACAAAACCCTTTAAACTGTTCGGGAACAAGCACAAGAAAAGTTTCTCTTTTACTCTGGAAGCGTTTTTTACGTCGCAATAGTTTGAAATGAAAAAAAGACTTTCTCAGTTTTTGGTTTTTTTTTTAAACAGAATTTTAACTGACAGATATTAAACAGTAATGGTGATCAGCTGTGATACGTTTTCCCTTTTCACATGAGTGCTGCCTCAGTAAATAATTAATCCCAGTTTCAGACCAATAAAATATGATTAAATAGTCAGAGAATATTATTGGTTAATGGATTAAGCCTAATTGTTTTATTCCTTTAAAAACTTTTTTTTTTTTTTAAACCTGAGTATTTTAATGCACGTCCAACCTCACCTTGAACATCATGTGTACACACAAAAGAGAGGATTCACTCGTATCATAAAACATCTCCGCTAAATGCATTAACTTGTAAATCAACAGCCTGGTGAATAATTCATCAAATACAGCCACGGTGATAAATTATAGCTGAATTACAGCCCAACCCATCACCCCACCATCAGAGAATATTGGTCTCTCTGCATCTGTCTATTTTCAGAGCTTCATCTCTGTCTTTTGATGCTCTCTCTCCCCACACAAATGCGCACGCACTCAAAAAACTCTTGTGAGCAGCCGTTGTGTGCACAGGTCTCTGCTCTTTCCTGGGGGTTGCAGTAGCTCCCCCACAGAGTCTTCTATGATAATGCTTGGGTCTCATGGGACTTTGCTCTACTCTCGCTCTGCTGTTATTATTCAGCCTGCTGCAGTCCATCTTCCTTCCTCCTGATTCTGTGTCTAACTGTCTGCCTCTGTCTCTCATCATATACATCCCACTGTATTTGGCCTGGTGACTGAGACACATCCTTCACTTTTTCCTCAGCGGCTGCTAACTCCCAAACTGCCAAGAAAAAAAAAAACAGAGCTATTTGAGCTGCTTAATGCTTCAGCGTATTCATGCTGATATATATATTAACATCGAGTTATGAAGATTAGGTCATTAAGAGAGCTAATTAACGCACCAATTATATATTTATTTTTTCATTATAACAGTCCTCATGTAATTTTAGTAGTATGAAAATTATATTAAAGCTAAAGTCCAGTTATTTCCTCGCTCCAAGGAAGTTATTTTTTATATAAAGACACCACCATATACTGCTTTCCTCCCAGCTCATCTTATCACCCACTTATCAAATATGCAAATTGCTGTGATCACCTGCTTGTTGCACACTTTGTCTACCTGCAGCGTGGTGCCACGTAGGTGGTGTGCAGCACGTTAAATGTAACCTGAAAACAGGTGCTGCCTATGTAGAGCTGAGGTAAACTGAAATATGGACATTTTTTGTGAGTCTGTCACTCTTACATAGTCATAGACTTTGTGTTTATTAAGACATCACAATGCAATTTCTTTGCACTTTTCAAAAAAAAGTCTTAATATTCAAGAGATTTTTTTATATTAACATCTAAGACATTCAATACTATTTTTAACGAACGTCTACATGTAAATCGGAGCTTCTGAAACTAAGCCAACCCTTTTCCCGCTGTAGTAGCCAGAATCCGGTGTCAGCGTTTGCCTGTGCCAAATGGCTCCACAGGGACAAAAGTGCATAAATGATCCAAAATGTGCTGGTAAATATCCGTAATGATGAACTACCCACGCAAAATGTTCTTTGCCCTGCGCATCCTGGGACAGAATGTCAGCTCAGCTTGACCTCAGCTTAGGGGCACGGTGTCTTCACCGAACCGTCTCTCGGCATTGTAAATGACACTGTTTTTTCCTCAGACGCCTTCATGACTAGGAGCAAGTTGTGTCTAATTTAGTCCAGACAGGATGTCAGTGGGGGTCAAAAAACAGCTCTCTGGAGGTAAACAACAACCTTGCTCCAGGTCTCCTCATTACCAACTAATGTCACGTTTTCTTGTCCTCAAATGTGAGCGCACATTTGGAAAATAACCCATGAACAACTGATTAAAGACAGACTGGTTTACAAGCCTTGAGATTAAAAATATGGTGGGGAACACTGAATGTGTATCTCAACACTGTGATGACATCTCCAAGTTAAAAACTGTCATCATGAAAATGCATAAAATAGTCTTTCTATCTTTGTTGGCTTAAAGTATTTTAGAGTAACAACCTACACAAGCGCTCTATATTTGCCTGAGGCATTTGCAAAGTTGAACTCAGTCGACAACTTTTTTCTCTGGTAATAATAGTTACCAACACATTTCTCTTATGTGTACACAGTAGACACACCGCATTGTTCAGTACTTGGTGAGACGCTGCTGGCAGTCTCTGAAATGACTCAATGAAGTTGCTCATTCTCTTACCAAACTTTCTCTGCTCTGTGAAAAGAGTGCATCCCATGTGAGAGTCTGAAACTCTAGACTGGCAGCACAAACTCTTTCTGGCCTCCGGACCGAGCGTCCCTTTGAGGTTCAAAAGATTAACAGCAACAACAATGTGCAATCTATCTGCGCTCATTCTACCAAAAAGTCAATTACATCTGGATTATAACGACACTCGTATAAATACACTTTGGTTATTTTCTCGACGCTGTGCTTTATGCAGCTGCAAATTTGATTTGGATGTAATGAAAGTGAGACCTCAAGCTAACGCCGATATCTCGAGCAGACAGAAAAGACTTTAGGGAGATTTGAGGAATTGTTTTTTTTTTTTTTTCTTCTTGGATGTTTTGGGGTGAGGCACGCTTGTTCAGCTTCCATCACAGTTTGAAGAAAACACTCATTGCTTCACTGCTACTGAAACAACCCCTACTGGGCTCACAGCAAGCAACCACAAAACTAAACAAGGGCAAAGGAAAAAAAAACCCAAAACAAATGAGACTAAGCTTGTGCTTGGATGGTCCGTGTGTTCAATCACTCACCCGCCCGCTATTTAGTGTTTGCTTCAGACAGCACTGACTAGAGAAAATACATTTCTGACACTACTTGGATGCAACACTACTACATTATCAATTATTCATAATTATCTGTTACATAAGCATTTGTTTCATGGGACCTGAAACAAATGTGAGGGCACTGACACCACAAGTACAAATGAGCAAAAAGCTGTGCACATATAGTCATTAACGACATATACAAGTTAAATAGGAACCGTAGCCATGACTGTGCTAAAAGTATGCTATTTTTAATATTATATGAAATGCAGTTGTAGCTCCCATGCACATATTTCCCACATCGCTGGTATTTTTACAGTTTAGACCAGTGGTCCCCAAACATTTTTTGCCAGGCCCCACCCTTTGTTTAACAAGGAAAATCTTTGCCCCCTCCCCTCGCGAAAAATGGATCCTCCAACTACACACACACCCATATTTTGTTTTCAAACTCCATTGTGGTTTATTTAACACCTCAAACATTTAGTAAACAATTAAAAAAAAATAAAAGTAAACTGCAATAAATTACAGGTAGTAATAAAATTTGTGTGGGAGACCTGTCAAAAACCTGTCCATTATGCTAGCATAATGGACCCCCTGCAATTGCTCTGCGCCTTCCCTAGGGGGCGGGCCCCACACTTTGGGAACCTCTGGTTTAGACAAACCCACAAAAGTCTGACTATTTCTTTTTTTTATTCTCTCTTGAACGAGAAGAGACGAGCCACAGCACACCTGAAACGGTTGAGGAGTACCATGTTCACCATGTACTCTTAACTGGTCCCAAAAATGACATCAGGTCCACATCTGACAGCTTTTTCTTCCTTCTTCTGACACCACACTGACAGGCTACAATGTGTGCATGTGACAGTCAGCATCTCGACCTCCCTTCAGAAATAATAACAAGCAATTTAGTGGCACTCGGCTTACACATGCCAACATCCACGCTACTGAATCGTTCAGGGATAGAGAAATGCAGCACATGCCATGACATTTAAAAAAAACAACAAAACCCAGCTCATTACTCCAGTCTCTACCAATAACACCCATGAGATTTCACACCAACTTGATCTGAGATGTGGAATCACAGGCCTGAGTGTGCATATTATCCAGTCATTTTTCCATCCTGGTGGGGCTCTGGAGATTCGTCAGCGTGGTAAATAAGAAGTTATTGCTGGTGGATGTTTCTAGTTATGCTAAAGAGGCTTCATAGCAATCATCAGCAAAATCACAGGGGGAAGATTCAATCTATAAAGAGCAGTAATTTAAAAAAATCACCAAAGGCTGAGCTTTAGTGAGAAGATAGTGCCCACTTCAGCTTCTGGAAAGGATACTTAATATGACAGCACTTCTACTTACTGTACACATTAGTCCACCTTTAACACAGTGCATTCTAAAAATCACATTATACATTTGCATAATATACACAATGCATTGTTGGGCATATTAACAAATTTATTCTTGACATTTGGAAAATGTCACGAATGAAAAAAAGTTAAAACAGTACTTAGTAATTCTGGTTTCTTTTTTAATCTTCGTGCAGTTTAAGAAGTTTTACTGTGTGTGTGAAAAACCTTGATATGAGGATTGATCAATATAAAAATAATCATATAAGATAGAAATTGCCTGAGATATTAATGATTTATCAAACTCAAACTGATATAATCAAATATTTATTGATTTTATTTGATCTAAAAGGAAGACCGTCCTTTAATCACTGCTTAAAGTACATTTTCTTTATGTGGCATAAGCCTTACATTAATTCATGGTCTATATGTAGAGAGAGAATATATATCCTGTTGTCCTCATTTTCCTTTTACATTTTCCTATGTGTACAAATTAGGACTTTAATGAACCCATAGAGTGAGTTTGTCAAGGTTCCTGTGTGCACGGGCAGGCGGAGATGAGGATCCAAACGCAGGACTCAGAAAATAGTTGTACAGAACAAACCTCAGCTTTATTGCTGGCACAGGAAAACAGAAACAGAAACCGGAAGAAACTCAAACTCAAACACACAGGTATAATACGATGGTACGACGCGACACGGACTCAAGGAAACACGGGGCTTAAATACACAAGGGCATAATCACAGGATGGTAAACAGGAGCGAGACACAGCTGGCAGAGATTAGGGCTAACGAGACGAGGGGAGCAAAGCAAGACACACTGACATGACACCTGGACTATCAAAGTAAAACAGGAAACCAGAACAGATCACAACAACGCAAACTAGACACGGAAATAAACCCACACAAACCCTGCTAACAAAACCCAAACCCAGAACCATCATAATAATAAACAATAAATCACCAAAAAATCCAGAGACCCCAAAACACTCCATAATGAAAAATAAATAAAACATGAGAAAACTCAAAAGCTGGGTCGAACCGACCCAGGACCGTGACAGAGTTATCTGTAGATCAGAGCGATCACTTGCCACAATGTTACTTTAACAGACTCAACACATAGATTTCTCGATGATGAATACAGAGTACTAAGCCAGACAGAAAGTGCCGTGGAGAAATGAGAAATAACTAAGTGAAAGAGCAGAAATGGAGAAAGGGAGGCTCTGAAAGCGTAATAAAATTTGGAAGGGAACATGAGGGAATACAGTCCAATCTTAAAGTCTACATTAATCACACCTAATTACTCTCTTTAATGGGAAAAGGTCTGATGAGCTCACAGAGGGCAACTGCTTTACTTAACTGAAACTTAGCAGTCATACTGACCAAACTGTTCTTTACATAAATAAGTCATCATCGGACTCAATACGTCTCAATAAGCCTCGGTACTGATGTGTGATGATGTTGCCAAATACTTGTTCAGCCTTTATGCAACAACAGCTTGTAGAGAAACATGGCACAGGCCAACGCGGGCAGAGAGACTCTGGAGCTTCTTTTGTCTTGGTAATTGGCTGAGCCACCAGCACGGCCAGTCTGTCTGCTGAGTTGTTGTTCATTCAGATATGCATCAGAAGCTTGTCGTTTGCTTCAAAGTCATATGGTTAAGGAGGATTTCAAAGAATTTAATTCATTCACTTGGCAAAGAGTTTTAAAGTCTGTTGGTTTTGTATTGCTAAGCGCATTTGTTAAAAATATAAACGTGGGTATGTTTGGTTTCATTCCGACACAAAGAAGAAATCCTGCAGAAACGGATAATAATGAGCAGCTGATGTCCAAGTTTCTCGGTGAAGAGGCTGAAACCTGCTGCAAACACTGTCAAGTCTGTGCTAGTGTAACACTGTCCTCTTCCTTCTGTCCTTGTTTCGCTGCTAACAAGTTACAGAGCAGCTGTCACAACGTGTCGAGCTATGGCTGACAGACAGGCCTGAACAGATAAATCTAACAAAGTGCTTTGCAGTGTGACTGACTGAATCTGCTGACAGTAATGTAATTACTGAAAAAGAAAAATGCGAGCATGATAACCCCCGTGTGCCCTTGCTCCATTCCTTGTACTATTGTATGCACCTTTAACTGAAATAGATCACACTTGAATTTATTTATCAAGTAATTTGAAATTCTTATAAAAAAGTGTTATATACAGCGTGAGGTATCACATTTTACAAAATAATGCAATGCTGTAATCACATTCCAGTTTTTGCTAGTGCAGCAATATCATATTATGATATTACATTTTCACTATTATGTCATTGCTTGACCCAAAGGTTTTTGGATCCAAAGTGCATAATGTTGTGCATTAGAATGCTAACACAGAATCAGTTCTTTATAATGAGCTGCACAAACAGCATGCTAACACAAGGCTAGCAAAGAACCCAGAGTGATGTTAAAGATGATTACATGCCAACCTCAGCCAAGCAGCCCAAGCCTCATCGTCAACAGAAAGCAAACACAGTGCTGAGGAATCAGGTCTGTAGTACTGTGTAGCACTGTGTAGTACTGTAGCCCCCATATGTACCTGTACAGGCAATCGTTTTGAAGCCTCTCTCAGAAGGTTTTCAACTTCACTCTGTGATCTGTGTCCTAATTAGGACAATGATTTATATCAGCATGTAGGACTGTAGCCTCAGGTTTACACTGATAACTGTGTTTATGTGACTATGCATTTAAGGTTACATTACAAGTAGAGTAAAGAACTTCCTCCCAAGAGTAGTTAAGTAATGGTCAAGTAATGAGTAATGCCATCTTGATTATATATAACATTATTTGCAATTAAAGTTATAATACATCAGTTAAAGCACATCTATTTGTTATACATTTAATGTAACAGTTAGCATTTCATGTAATTTCATTTTTTTAAGGATTGCAACAAAATAATTTCCTAAATAAAGTGTTGGGTTTTTTTTCTTTTTTACTTCCTTGCTTGTTTTCTTATAATAATGAATAAACTTTTGACCTCATGATTTACATTTTTCCAGCCTTTGCTTTGATGTGGCATGCATTTCCTTAAGTTTTAAAAAGAAAAAAATTAAGCCATCAAAAAAAAATTCTGTGAGCTCTAGGGTTGGGCGATATGTAAAAAGTTTCCAACTGACAAACTCCAACAATCGATGATGGGTGATATATTCACACATGCGCAGACTTTTTGATGGGTGGAGCAATGTAAGACTCATCAAAATGCATCCTCTTTGCCCAGATTTGAAAGATGAGTGCATCCACCACATCTCAGAATTCATACTGCAGCCCAGCCAATTCCAGTTTCCAACATTGGTGGCAGCTATTTAGCTTTAATATTACACTTATTACTCTTTCTTGGTCATAAAATAAACTTTTAAGATCTTTTCAGGCAAGAATGTGGCTGTTATAAACTTCAAATATCAATGAAATGTACAACACAGTAGGACAGTGGAGGGGAAAAAAAGAGAACTCTACTCAGACTGAGCTCCTGATAGGGGATCATTATGAGAACAGAAAACAACTCCTCAGCACAAAAGCACATGAATCTTAACACTGTAACACCATGAAAACACGTGACAAGCAACAGCGGTGGGCGAGTAGGGTTAGTGTAAGCCATTGTAGACAGCAGCATCGGGTTGCAGCATCGGGTCACAGCATCTCTGCGCGGTCCAGCTGACACGCTGTCTGCATCGGATGGTGGGCAAGCATGGGAGGCGTTTGGAATAGAGGAGGGGAGTAAGTGTGCATCTGTGTCAGTGTACATGTTTGTGTGTGTGTGTGTGTGGGTGGGTGGGTGTGTGTGTGTGTGTGTCCGTCCTGTGTTCAACTTAAGAGAGTGTCCTTTCACCCTGTTAATCAAAAGTCAACAGTCCTTCAGGTATCCTTCAAGGAAAGTGTTAGT